>JAJONR010001782.1:0-51322 GCA_029582245.1 Solanum etuberosum | reverse complement strand
AATATGAGGGGAATGCAATAAAAACATGAGACATGATCATAAGGGGACATAAACGAAAACACGATATGCATGAACAAGCTAAACATAGTAAAATCTTTAAAGAAAAATCATAATCATGAACATGGTCAAAGCATCTAAAAATCATGAGGAAAACTTCATAAAATCTTTCAAAGCAACTTCGTTCATTTTTTTGAATATTTACTATTAACTGACACAGACCATGTGAGCTACAACATAGAATCTGGTGTCTTGCTCCCACACTAGAAAGAGATGTCATTGCTTGCCAAGGTGGATCCACTAACTATGTCATTTAAGACAACCTACGGGGGCACGCATTTAGGGACAAAGAGATTGCTACTAGAGACCCAACCTCTACTAACAGTAGAGCCTACATCTCAATATCTTCTTGGTGCCAAGTAAAATCCCAACGAAATAGTCATAAACATAAAATCAGCATCATCTATGGAAAATCACAATTAAGTTACTAATCCAAGCTAGAAATATCATAGAGTAGCTCCTTAAATCATGTGTGAAAAAATATTTCACCGTTCATGATTTCTTAAGTATGTGAGATAACCTTTCACAATTTCATCAATGCTCATCTTAAAGTAACCTAGATCATAAATCATTCTTTTTCATAAATCATGCATAAATTCATGAAAATGTCATTTATTGATTCATAGATTTTCTTCAAATTCATGCAAATTAGGGTTCATAGTTAAAATCATGATCAATGAATGGTTTCATATGGAATTGATTGGAAAACATATAATTGAACATAAATAATCATAATATGATCAAAATCAAACAATTGGATCCATACAAATAGAGCCCATAAGGATTTGAATAGAAACCTAACCAATTGAATTGAAATTGAATTGGAGAATTGAAGAATCTTTAGGGACTCAGTAGTTGAATGGAACCCATTTATGAACTCCTTACATACCTCCATTAAATCCCTAAGCAATGATGAATAAATAAGACTTGAACTTGAAGAACCCTAGATTCTTCTTCCTTGATATATAGAGAAAATTTTGGAGAAGTCCTCAAAGAGAATTTAGGAATTTGATTGAATGAGGGAATTGGGAAATTTTATAAGGGAGAAGGGTAGTTATAGAACTTAGAATTAGGGTCAAAACAATATAGTATAGGCATTAGATTCATAGGAAATGACTCAAATACCCTTTAAAAATAATTGTCGGACAGACCTGGTCAACCATAGAACCAAATTTAGAAATTCAAATATTCAATCATTTTCCACGAGACCATTCTATGGTTCGTCAAAATTCTTACGGTCTATAGACCCTATCCGTAGAACTCAACTTTCACTCCACAATTTTACTAAGTCTGGAACTTTTCTACGAAACTTTTCTACGATCTATAGAACAAATGACGACCCATCTAAACCTTCCTTAGGGCTGAGGTCCTAAATCAAATCTCTGAATCAATCCTTTTTGTCAGTCCTACGACATGTCAAACTTCATACGGTTCATCTTGTCAAGTCGTAGGTCAAACTTCAAAAACATAATTTTTCAAAAACTCATCTCCGTCAAACTTGCCTTCCATCGTTGCCCTTGTTAGCTTGCAATGTACAATCCTTCACTTTGTGACCACTCTTACCATAACCAAAGCAACCATTCATACCCGCTAAGAATTTTCCTGAGTGACTCCCACCGCACCTTGGACAAGTGGGGATAGAAGACCCATTATCACCACCTCTTTCAGGTTTAGGGTTAGACACCCTATCTTTGTTGAACTTAGGAGTCAGTGCATTGGAAGAACCTTGACCAGAAAACTTTTGTCGGGATTGAGGACGCCCATGTCCACCGGACCTAGTATGTAAAAAGTCACCATCACTGGTCCTTGCCCTCTTAGAATCTTTTGCCCTTTCCTCTTCAATTTGTTGGGCATGTATCATCAAACAAGAAATATCCATTTCCTCAATCAATATGGCAGTATGACATTCTTTTACAACCAAGTCAGACACACCCGACAAAAACTTAGTCATCCTCGCCCTAGAGTTGGCAACCATAGTTAGAGCATACTTAGCCAATTGAGTGAACTTCAAAGCATACTCTTTCACGCTCATATTACCTTGACAAAGATTGATGAATTCAAGCACTTTCTCTTCTCTCATTTCAAGAGGAAATAAATGATCAGGAAAAGCTCCCTTGAATTTCTCTCAATCAAGAGGACCCGCATCAACAGCCCTCTCACTCTTCCATTTTTCAAGCCACACTTGAGCAACATTCTTAAGTTGATATGCGGTCAACTCCACCTTTTCAAGCGTAGTCAATCCCGTAATACCTATTATCGTGTACACCTCATCAATGTACTCTTGAGGATCCTCATCAACCTTAGAACAATGAAATTCTGGAGGATTCATCTGAGTGAAGTCACCTATTCATGTCGTCACTGTATCCACATTTGTGTTTACGGGAGCATTAGCCTCTCTATTGGCTTGAGCCGTCATAGCTTGATCCAACACTTGGAAAGCGGCTCAAAATTCAGCAGGAGTAACTTTCTCGGCCAAAGGATCAACTGGAACTTGAGGAACCTCGGGCTCCACGTTCTCACCCGCATTCCTTCTCATGTAAGCTCTTCGAGGGGCCATATCTTGAAAAGGATCGAACATAATTTAGGATAAGGATCTTTATAGAGATAGACTCTATGGCACGACTTTAAAGTAATGAAAGAAGTGGAGTTTCCTAGACACTTTGTAGCCTTCTATTAATAAATGTGGGCGCACTTCACATTCATGAATAAGACTCTACTCAATGTGGCTTGTGAGACTTCCTGGATCATTTCTAAAACCCATTGCTCTGAATATCAAGTTTGTCACGACCCAAAGTACACCCTAGATGTGACATGGTGTATAAGACCCCTAAAGGACCTACACAAGCCACTTGACATACATATACACAATATAATAGAGAAAAGTAAGAAATCTCATAAGAATTTAAAGAGTTTGACATAAGTGAAAGTACATCAAAGTCTAGACAAGCCATCTATTAAATCAAAAGAGTGGTCGGGACATAACCCGTACACCACATACAATGTCTGAAGTGAAAACATAAAGAAAGTAATAAATGTGACATTGTACTTGAAGTATGAGGACTCACCAAGTCTTCAAAATCTCTAAGTGCTCACTAGCCACGAACGCAGGGAGAGGAATTATCAAGCCCTACATTAGTGAAACAATGTAGGCATAAATATGTATTAGTACATGAAATGTACTAATTATGAGGGCAATAAAACATAAGACATAATCATAAGAGGACATAATCAAAACATGATATACATGACCAAGCTAAGCATAGTAAATCCATTTAGGAAGAATCATAAATCATGAACATGATCAATGCATCATAAAATTATAAGGAAAGCTTCATAAAACATTTGCAAGTAACTTAATTCATTATGTGGGATATTAGCTTTAACCGACATTAGACATGCGAGTTATAACATGGAATTCGATCTAAATCCCATATCGAGAAAGGAGAGTCTGCTCTACAAGGTAGAACTATGTATCATATCATATTCTATATGTGGATCTATTAGCTAGGTCATTTAAGAAAAACCTATGGGGGTACGTAGATAGGAACTAGAGGTTGGTACTAGAGACTAACCTATTTGAGTCTCTGCCTCAAAGTTCTCTCGGTGTTAAGTTAAATCCCAACGAAATAGCCATTTTCATAAAATCATCATCTTCCATGGAAAATTATAACTCAATTACTAATCCAAGCTAAAACAACATAGAGTAGCTCATTAAATCTTGAATCAAGTCTAAGTGAGAAATCCTTTCACCAAGCCATGATCCCTTAAAATGTGAGAAAATCGTTCACAATTCATTGGTTCTCATCTTAAAGTAATATAAATCATAAATCATTCATTTTCATAAATAATGCATAAGTTCATAAAAACATCATTCATTGATTGATAGTTTTTCTTCAAATTCATGCAAATTAGGGTTCATAGTCAAAATCATAGATCATGCATGGGTTCACATGTAATTGATAGGAAAAATAAGTAATTGAATCTAAATAGTCATAATATGATCAAAATCAAACCATTGAATCCATACAAATAGAACCCATGAGGAATTGAACGAAAACCTAATCAATTTGATTAGAATTGAATTGGAGAATTGAAGATTCTTTGGGGACTCAATGGGTGAATGGAACTCATTGATGAACTCCCTACATATCTTGATTGAATCCCTAAGCAATAATTAAGAAAGGACACTTGATCTTCAAGAATCCTAGCTTCCTCTTCCTTGCTCTTTGAGAGAAGAGCTTGAGAGGGTTTTGGGGATTTTTGGGAGAATGATTTTTGGGAATGGGTAGATTAGGACTAAAATTAGTTATAAGACCCCCATTTTAAAGGCAAAACGACATAGTATAGGAATTGGAAGTATAGTAAAAGACCAAAACACCCTTTAAAATAACTAACAGACTCTACGGTTTTGATCTATGATCTATAACAATTCCTACGGACCATCCCGGTCAGTCGTAGGATCAAGTACCGAAGCCAACGTCTTAGGTCATTCCTACTACTTGTCATTTAATCTACCGTCCGTATACTGTACCCGTAGATCCCAACAAAACGTCCAAAAAAAATTCTAAGTATAAAACACTTCTACGGGACCTTTCTACAAACCGTCAAAACTCCTATGGTTCGTCCTATTTAAACATAGGTCAAACTTTAGAAACTTAATTTCCAAAAACTCATCTCCAAGTCTACGACTCCCTTCCTACAGCCCATAGGACTTCCTATGGTCCGTAGGTCGAACTCGTAGAGTCTCCCTTTTAGTTAAATTATGCATTTTCCTTTTCCTTTCAACTTTCCAACTTCCGGGATATTACAATCAAGTGAAGACGTCGAGGTTGAACAAGGTGCAACTCATAATTTTGAGCAATCAATTGTTCACCAGCCAACATGTAAAGGAAATGAAACTTATGAAGAAGAAATATCATCTTTTCCAAATTCCGAGACCAGGAGGTCAGAACATATTCAGAAAGAAAACCCCAAATATGCCAATGCAACAACAATAGAGGATGAATCTGGTAAAAAACTGAAAACTTTGAAGAAGCATCTCAAAACCTAGCGTGGACTAGAGCAATGGGGGAGGAGATCGCTGCATTAGAACAAAATTAAACTTGGGAACTTGTGCCGAAGCCAAAAGATGTGAAACCTATATCATGTAGATAGGTTTATAAAATAAAACGTCACATAGATGGGTTGGTCTAGCGGCATAAAGCTCATTTGGTAGCTCGGGGTTTACTCAAGAATATGATTTTGATTATGATGAAACTTTTAGTCAAGTGGAAAAGCTTACAACTGTGTGATTCTTATTTGCACTTGCTGAAATTTGTGGCAGATGGATGTTGAAAATGCATTTTTACATGGGGAGCTGGATCGGGGGATTTACATGGCTCAACCAATGGGTTTCCAGAATCAAGAGCACCCTGGATATGTTTGTAGGTTGCGGAAGAGGCTCTATGGATTAAAGCAATCACCAAGGGTCTGGTACGATAAAATTGCTGAATTTTTAACTCAAAGTGGCTATTCAATTAAGTCTGCAGATTCAAGTTTGTTTTTCAAAGTCGATAGAGGGAAGCTATCTATAGTGCTAGTATATGTCGGTGATTTAATTGTGACTGGGGATAATGAAGAAGATATCTTTCAAATAAAAGAAAATTTATCTCTCTGATTTCATATGAAAGAACTTGGACAGCTTAATCATTTTCGTAGTCTGGATGTTGATCATACTCAAGGAGGAATTTTTCTTCGTCAACAAAAGTATTCTAGAGACTTGTTGAAGAAATTTGGAATTCTAGGGTGCAATCCAATTGCAACTCCAATTGAACCAAATGTCAAGATGTGTGAACACGAAGGAAAAGATTTAGAAGATGTGACAAAGTATCGGCAATTGGTAGGTAGTCTAATTTATTTTACTCAGAATCGACCCGATATTTCTCTTGGAGTTGGTGTGATGAGTCGTTATATGTACAATCCAAAGAAGCACCATATGGAGGTTGCTCGACGAATGCTAAGATATGTCAAAAGTACAATTGGTTATGGTCTTCTATACAAAATAAGTGAAGAATACAGGGTGGTTGGTTACTGTGACTCTGAATATGCAGGAGACCATGATACTCGTCATTCAACTACTAGGTTTGTATTTAAGCTTGGAGCTAGAGCAGTTTCTTGGTGCAGCAAAAGGTAGTCAGCGGTGTCGTTGTCAACAACAAAAGATGAGTATAAGGCAGCAACACTAGCACCTCAAGAAAGTACATGGCTTATGCTGCTGACAAAGGATTTAAAGCAACCAGTTTGCTATGGAGTTTCCTTGTTCTGTGACAATCACAACAATCAGTTTAGCTGAAAATCCTTTTTTTCATGCAAGGACTAAGCATGTGGAAATACATTACCACTTCATCAGAGAAAAAGTGTTACAAGGACAGATCAACTTGGAGCATATTAAAACAGAGCAACAAATTGCAGACTTGTTCACAAAAAGCCTATGTGTCAATAAGTTCAAAAGGTTTTGTCAGCAGCTAGGCATGTATAAGACTAGAGCTGATGTCCATAGGAGATGTTAAAGTCGTACAGCATCAGCATATTTTCTTTAGTTTGACTAAGTCTTGCAGTATCTATTTTCTAGCTGTTAGTTGTCACTTTATTATTTGATTGGTTCCTGATATTTTTCTAGTTATAGTTGGTGCAGATTTGTTTTCCTAGAGTTTAGGGCAAGTAGTTTAGTGGATTATGATTCCACAAATTTTTTAAGCCTATATTAGGCCATTGAATGTATTAAATAAAACACTTAGTACCTCTTTCTTTGCTAAAACAGTTTCACGGTTTACTCTTCTCTTCCTTCTTCCTTATTATTTGTCTTTGATTACTGAGCTTTTCGTTATGTTTAGTTCTTCCAGGCCGAGTGTGGGTTGGATAAATTAAACCTGCAATCAGGCTTCTGAAAGTTGTAGCATCATCCATCTTGCTCCATCAATAAGCTGCAATTTTTCACTAATATTCAAAGGTATAACTGCAGGCTTGCAATTAAGCAAACCAAATTTAATGAGAATTCCTGACATATTTATGTTCTGAAAGAAATATTTCATCTTCATGAACTTCAAGGCTAAGAAAATAATGTAATAAACTTATATCAGAAATCTCAAACTCATTTATCATTTGAGACTTAAATTCATCCACAAGAAAAATAAAAGAGCGAGTATAAATGATAATATCAACGTAAAGGCAAACAATGATGAAATAATTTCATTTCTTCTTTACATACAACGTGGGTTCATTTTCACTTCTCATGTATCTGTTTTTCTGAAAATTTCACTTCTCATGAACTTCAAGGCTAAGAAAATAATGTTATAAACTTATATCAGACATCTCAAACTCATTTATCATTCGAGACTTAAATTCATCCACAAGAAAATAAAAGGGCGAATATAAATGATATCATCAACGTAAAGGCAAACAATGATGAAATAATTTCATTTCTTCTTTACATACAACGTGGGTTCATTTTCACTTTTCGTGTATCCTTTTTTCTGAAAATATCCATCGATTTTGCTATACCACACTTGAGGGGCCTGCCTCTAACCAAACAATAAATTTTTATCTTGTAGACCTTTGTTTCATCACTCTTCTTTATGAAACCTTCTGATTGCGCTACACAGACCTCTTTTTGTAGGTCTCTATTAAGAAATGTCGACTTGACATCAAATTGATAAATTAGTCATTGTGACTGTGTAGCCAATGTTATAATAAGTCTAACAGTTTCAAATCGAGCGATTGAGAGAAAATATTTCTTCAAAGTCAATATCATATTGTTGTGCATATCCTTTTGTCACAAGACGAGCTTTATGCTTCTGTAGGCTCCCTTTCGTTGCAAAATTTCTCTTGAACACCAACTTCAAGCTAATTGCTTTTTTTCTTCTAGTAAATTCACCATCTCCCATTTGTTATTATTTTCAATAGATTTTATCTCTTCTAGTATCGTTCTCCGACACTCTGTCTTTTTAGCCGCTTCTTCATAATATGTAGGATCTGAAACATCAAAAAATTGACAAGATATATACATGTCATTAACATACTTGAGGTTCGAATTTGTAAGCCTAGTTGATCTTTTGAATGAAATTGTCTCATCTAGAGACTCCTAAAGGGTTGTAGATGAAGATTTTCTGCTCGGTGAAGTTGTAGAAGAACTAGTTGATATAGTTATAGGAGTTGGTTGTTGAATTTCATCAAAAGTGATTTCAATGGGCATAAGAATCTGTTCTTGCATCTTCTCGTTGCCTCCACTCCAATTTTAGCTTGCCATTTCATCAGATACTACATTCCTTCTAGTTAAAATCTTCCTTCTAAGAGATTTATACAACATATATATGCTTCAAATTGTGTAAAATAACCGATAAAAAATTATTTTCAGATTTTTCATCCAATTTATGATGAAATTGAAAATTTACCAAAGCATAAGCAAAATAATAAAAAATTCTTAAATAACTTACAGATGATTTTTTACCCTGTCAGACATCCAATGGATTATGATTCATAACAGCCTTTGTGAGAGACATATTCAACAAATTAACTGATGTTGCCACAGCTTCAAATCAAAAATGATTTGGAAGTCTTGTTTCTTGTAAAATACTTTTTTCATCTCTTCAATAGTACGCTATTTTTAATCATTGACGCCATTTTGCTCTAGATTATAAGGTGTTTCCAAGTCCCTATGAATTTCACTTTCTTCACAAAAAAAAAAGATATTAGACTCCTTGGATAAGAATTTGCCGCCTCTATCAGTGCGAATTTTTTTTTATTCACAGACCACTTTGCTTCTCAACCTGGGCTTTGAAGTGCTTAAATTTCTAAAATATTTTTTATTTTCTTTCCCAAAAAAAGCCCCAACTCAAGCGACTACAATCATCATTAAATAGTAGAAAATAACGACTCCCACCAAAAGACATAGTATGCATAGATTCAAATAAATCAGCATGAATTAAACCAAAATGCTTTGAAGCTCTCCAAGCCTTTCCAACAAGAAAAGACTTCCTTGTTTGTTTTTTATAAATGCAACCTTCACACAATTCAATAGAATCATTTTTTAGTAGTTCAAGAATAATACCTTCGTCAACTAGCAATTTTAGGCCCTTTATGTTGAGATGATCATACCTCAAATGTCACAACTTCGAGTCATCCTTTGAACTTGCAGCAAGAGCAATTTTTTTCATATTAGAAACATACAGGGGAAACATCTTGTTTGGCATCATGGTGACGCAGACCTTTTTGCCTGACTTTTTTTTTGTAATGGCACAAGCATCATCATCAAAATCAAAGAGATTGTCCATCAGTCATTAGTTGTTCAACACTCAACAAATTGTTTTTTAAATCAGGTACAAATTGAACGTTATCTAATATTTTTACTTTGTGGTGGCTAGTGTAGAACCCACAATGCCTTTTTTTTCAACTTGCATCTATTTTGTGTTTCCAAGCAGCGTCATTTTCTTTAGCTTCTCATCAAGCTCCTGGAACAAGGATTTGACAGCTGTCATATGATTTGAATAACCACTATCTACAAATCATAAATTACTTGGCTTGTGATGTGTATCAATGCAAGCCATAAAGAGATAATTCTCTTCCTCATTTTATGTTGCTGCAAAGTTTATTTTTTAGTTTTTATACCAATAATTAGTCATTATATGCCCGTAGCGCTAAAAATGATGACATTGAATGTCATTCTTTGTGTTACCTTGCTCGTTGGACTGTTTGTGCCCATTATTTCTTCCTCAGCTTCTTCCATAATCACGATCTCGACTATTGCGGAATTCTCCTTTTCCTTGACCTCTGCTTGTTGGACTATTATTCTCATCATATTTAGTTTTTTTTTCCTTCACCTGGAATGCCATATCTTCGTTATTTTTAATAGATCGATTGAGTCTCACCTCATAAGCTTGAATAGATCCCATCAATTCATCAAAGGAAAAAACAGATAGATCCTTATCCTTAGACTCTTCTATATTAGTAACTACGTGATCAACTTTTGAAGTCAAGCTTCACATTATATTTTCCACAATCGTCTGATTAGTAACTCTATCACCATTGGATCGCATTTTGCTGACAATTGTCACTGCTTTGGACAATATAAATTAGCAATTGATTCTCCATTTTTCATCATCAATATTTTAATGTCACGCCGAGGTGATTGCAGTCTCACCACAATGACCTTTGAATCACCTTAAAACTCGTTCTGTAGAATGGATCAAGCTTGCTTTGATGTGGTTGCGATCCGTGAAAATGGCTATCATGAACTTCCTATTGGATAAACACTATCGTCTTAGCATCTTTTTTCTTGCAGTCCCGCCTTCTATTTCTTCGTCAGGATATACAAATCCTCATTCTACCAAGTCCCAAAGATATTCAGATTTGAGTATTGTTTTCATAGGAATACTCCAGAATTTTTAGCTACCTCTCTTAAAGACGGAAATGAGTGACTATGCCACACTCAATTCAAGCTCGATTAATCTAATAAACTTGAGTCTTCCCCTTGTTATGAAGCTTTAACTTGTTCTCGGTCTAATAACAATAAGACAACACAAATTCAATTCAAAATGGCCTAAATGTCTCTAAATTATATCTTAATCCCAAACCTAAGGCCAACCTCATGGTCATCCTATAGAATCCAGGGCTTTCTCACAAATAATTCACCTAGAACTACCAAGTTACGATTTACACTAGAGAATTACTGTAATAAAATCATGAATAAATGGTTTTTTTAAAAATCCCAAGGTTCTACATAACAAAATCTTTCTTACACTGTATTTTTCGCATCTTAGGTTAAGTTTAAACCCTCCTCTAGGTCACAAATTGCCGATTCTAAGGCGTAGGAATTGAAATACCAAGTTAGGGGGACAAACTACTTACCTTTACGAAAGATCCTGATAAAATTCGATAAAATTCGTCCTAAGTCGCCTCTGCCCTTCCACAAAATGTTCTTGAGTAAGAATGAGCGGTGGTTTAAAATTGAGCAACTTTAACACAGATCTGCTAAGTAATCTAGAAGAGAAAGAGTATAGTTCACTTGATTTTTTTACCTCGCACCAATTGATTGTCTTTGACAGTCTATCGGTGAAGTCACAACTTCAATGAATTCATCTCTTTCACCAGCGGCGAGTATTTAAGATTTCTTCGTTAGTGTCTATTACTTTCTCTCTTTCCCTTTCTAGTTGTTTCCAAATGTATATGCTTTTATATTTGTTTTGTTGTTTGAATCGTTGTGTTTGATCTTGTAAATACATGTAATTTTATTTAATAAAATGCCTTTTGGCCGACCTTTAGTTTTTAAAAAATAGGGTTTGAGATTATTTTTTTATGAGAATTCTAAAGGGATTATGTTAGTATTTTTTTTTTTCCTTTTCCAGCTTTGTACATGTTTATTTTTTTTCTTCTTATTTTGAATTTCTTCTTCTTTTTCTTACTCTTTAAAAGAAAAAATCAAATAAAATAATAAGTATTAACAAACTAATTTTAGACTAACGAAAATAGTTAAATTAAAATAAAATATTCACAAAGAAAAATACTACTCTCTCTATCCAATAATAGTTGTACACTATTGACTTGGCACACACCTTAGGAAACTATAAATAAGAAGAATAATTTTACAATATCACCCTTTGAATATAATAAATACAATGTCTTGAAAAATGTATTAGGAAAATGATTATAATTAATGATAAGGGTAAATTAGGAACTAAGTGTAAAATTATCCATTGATTTCATAAAGTGGACTAGTATTGTTGGAGATCTATTTTTAGTATAGTGGACAAGTATTATTGGACGGAGGGAGTACATTACCAACTTATCTATTAAAATATAAAATTAAAAAATTAAAAAATGATCCTTAAATATGATTCTATTTTAATATTTTTCAAATATTTTAAAATGGACTTACTAAAAAAAAATTAAAAAATCTGAATATCTAACTTTAACCTAGAAAAAAATATCACTCCTAATTTTCCAATTTTAGCACCAATGTTGTGAGGAAATGCTCTCTTCTCTCTCCTACAACCCTAACCTGTGATGAATATTGTGGCCGGCGGTCAACTGGTCAACTCTTTTCCGTTTCAGATTTCCCTGCATTGCTAGTAGGTTCAAGGGCAGATACTAGAAACTCCAATATCAGCGGGCCTATTGACAAAATTGTATGACCTAGCTTGCATAATGACAAATCTTATCGTGATTTAGTAGGATCGATAGCACCAAAATCCGAATCAATTCAGTAGAAAGAGGCCTTCATGGTGGAAGGTGTTCCACATGTTAAATGGACCGAGAAAGAAGTAGCTATCATGAATAGGATAGAAAACCTTCAATTTGCAGTGATTGGCAAATTCACTTGCGATATCACAGACATGGAGGAATTGAGAAAGCTTATTCCTCAACAGTGTAATCTTAAGGGTGATACTCAAATTGGTTTATTTCGAAATAAACATATCCTGACAAGGCTATCTGAACAAGTAAATTACATTAATCTTATATATAAAGGAGCCTTTTACATCACGTGCAAAGATGGATATTCGTATCTTATGCGCACTCTCATGTATGACTCAAGGTTCAAAGTTAATGAAGAAACAACAAAAGCTCTAGCATGGATATCTTTTCCCAACCTTTTACCTACCTACTTTGTTAAAGAATGTTTGTTTTCTTTAGCATCGGTTGTAGGTAAACCAATGCAACTTGACTTAGCCACGATTAATAAAACTAGACCAAGTTGTGCTAGGATAAAAGTGTTGGTGGACTTGAAAGGCGACTTCCCCAAATCAATTACTATGGATATAGAAAATGAGGTTACTGGGGAAGTAAGGATGGAGGAGATACACATCAGATATGATTATGTTCCTTTTTATTGTGATGTATGTAAAATGCAAGGGCATAGTACTCAGGAGTGCAGACATCATAATTCAAGGAGGGAGGGATACTATGCTCCAGAAACAGATAAGGCAGAAAAGGAGAGTGAAGTTCATCAAAAAACTAGGGTACATCAACATGTTCATAAAATTCAAAAGGGAAAAGCAAAAATACTATCCAGTGGAAAAGTTGTGGGTGATCCAGGAACTTGGAAGGTGGTTGGGACTGGCAAAGCTAAACATGTAGTTGAGAATCCTACTCATACTACTAATAGTTTTGCAGCATTGGATGCGGATCCACAAAGCATTTATGCAAGAACTTCAGATTAGGAAGCTATACACTGTCAAAGAGAGGCAACTAAAAAGCAGAGTGAGCATGTGGAAACTAGTAAGGGTTGTGTGTTACGAACTTTTGGCAGACAAGAAATTCCTACTCAAAGGGAGGAGGTTATTCCAACGAGTGAGCAGACTCAGAAGGAGATGGTCACCATTCTAGTTGACAAGGATGAAAAGGAAAATGAAGGAGAGGTGGTAAGACATGAGGTTATGCATACAAGGTGTGACACTACATGTGTTGATACTAGTACTGCTGCTTTTGTAAATCTGTGTTCACCAAGTAACTCTGCTGAAGCAATTGGAGATAATTCAAATGCACTCATTGCATTACCACTTCAAGAGGTTGATGCAATACCAATTACCATGGTGAGCCCTGCAAAACAAATCAGTAGTCGGCAATTATATTCCAAAAGGTGTGATTTAATAGAAGAGGAGCAAGAAGGTGGTGTGGAGGTGGTTGAGACACATACACAAGCAATAGTGGAGGGTCTAGAGGTGGCCCTACTGGATGAGAACCAAGTGGTAAAGGTGGAATCTCCTAATAGAGTTTTACACAATATTGTTTCTCATAATATAGATGTAAATCACAGTGGTAACAGTGATCCAGATGCTACTCTAATAGCGGAAGGTTTAATGGAGGTGGACAGCAATGGGAATTTGTGGGAGGTTCAACTTGAAGCTGATATTTCACCAAGACTGTTAAAAACTGCTAGAAAAGGGAAGAAACAAGGAAATGGTGAGAATATTTTTACCTATCAGGGTTCAACCTAAGAGGGTCAAATCAAAGTCTATTAAACAATGAATGCTCTAATTTGGAATATCAGATCCAACAGGCTTTTCAAAGAGTACAAATGTTGCATAAATACCATAAGTTCTCATTTGTGGGACTATTGGAACCTTTTCAGAATGATAGGCACATCAACAGATATAGGAGAAGATTGAGGATGTCATTTGCTACTTCTAACTCTAATGGTAAAATTTGGTTCTTTGCAAATGATGGATTTGATCCTACAATTGTGAAAAATTCAGAACAACAACTTACCATTAAGCTTCATATCACAATGTTTCTTTGTAACTTTGGTCTATGTAAAGTGCACTGCTGCAGAGAGGTTGGTATTATGGGAAGACATATTTCAGGTAGCAGCCTCAATGACTAGTCCCTGGCTAGTGGGGGGTGATTTCAATGTGGTGTTGAATGCTCAAGAAAAAATTGGAGGTCTACCGGTGCTGGAGGCAGAGCATGAAGACATGGATAGTTGCATTTCAAATTGTGAACTTACAAAAGTTTAATTCAAAGGAAGCCCTTTCACATGGTGGAATGGAAGGGCTGGACATGATTGCATCTTTGAAAGATTGGACAGAATTCTAATAAACCAGCAGATGCAAGAATGGTTTAGTTATATGGAAGTAGAGCACTTAGCAAGGACAGGATCAGATCATGCCCCTTTGTTGTTAGCATGCAAGACAGGAGTGATTAATTACAGGAAACCATTTAGGTTCCTCAAATTCTGGGTTGACAATCAAAAATTTCTGGATGTTGTTAAGTAGAATTGGTCTATTAATGGTTCCCAAAACCCTTGGCTTGATTTTAAAGAGAACATCAGAAGAGTTAAAGTTGCTTTAACAAAATGGAGCAGAGACACTTATGGAGATATTTTCAAGTAGATCACCATCAGAGAGGACATTGTTAAGATTAAGGAGAAGTTATTTGAAGAATCCCCAAATGCTGAAAACAGAGAAGTATTACAGAGAGCACATGCTGAATATAAGAGATACTTGCACTTTGAAGAGATTTTTTGGCAACAAAAGGCTGGGTATGACTGGTTTGAGAGTGGTGATAAAAATACTAGGTTCTTTCATAGTATTGTGAAGGGTAGGAGAAGAAAGCTCCAGATACAGAGGATTCAAAATGCTCAGGGTGCATGGTTAGATGAGGCAGGAGATATAGAGGATGAGGCTGTGAAATTTTACCAGAATCAATTCTTACAAGAAAGGGATGCCACTGATTTCTCATTGCTGAGAAACATCCCTTCTATTATCAATGAGACAGAAAATGTTGATCTTTGCAAACATCCTTCTCTGGATGAGGTCAAACAAGTTGTTTTCAATCTAAATGGGGACAGTGCAAGTGGCCCAGATGGTTTAACTGGTAGATTTTACCAATCATGCTGGGAAATTGTAGGCAATGATATCCCAAGGATGGTTATAGATTTTTTTTCAATGGTAATACTCTTCCTAAATCAATTACTCATACTAACTTGGTCTTATTGCCCAAGAAAGAGATTATTCAATCCTTTTCAGACTTAAGACCAATTAGCTTGAGCAATTTTATCAACAAAATCATTTCCAGGGTGGTGCATGACAGGTTGGCAGTTTTGTTGCCTAAATTGATTTCTCACAATCAGTCTGGTTTTGTTAAAGGGAGAAGTATTATAGAAAATGTCTTACTGACACAAGAGATTGTTTCTGATATCAGAAAAAGAGGTAAACCTTCTAATGTGGTTATTAAATTGGATATGCCCAAGGCTTATGATAGAGTTTCCTGGTTCTTTCTTATGAAAGAGTTGAGGAAGATGGGCTTTTCAGAGAATTATGTTGACATGCTTTGGAGACTACTTGCTAATAATTGGTATTCAGTTTTAATCAATTGTTAACCAAATGGATTCTTTTACTCTACTAGAGGAGTAAAACAGGGGGACCCTCTATCACCTGCTCTTTTCATACTATCATCTGAAGTCTTGACTAGATCTCTAAATTCTTTATTTGATGATGATCGATATGTGGGTTATGGTTTACCAAAATGGAGCACTAAGATAAATCATCTTGCTTATGCAGATGATACTATTATATTGCATCAGCTAATGCTTATTCTTTGAATAAAATTGTGTCATTGTTACAGGATTATAAGACTCAATCTGTCCAAAAGGTGAATAAGGATAAAAGTTTTGTTTATTTACATCAGAAGGTTGCAGCAGAAGATAAACAGCTAGTGGAAGATTGTACAGGTATAAAAAGGGGTCATTTTCCTTTTAAATACCTAGGTTGCCCTATCACTCACTCAAGGAAAAGAAAAGAGCACTATGATGAACTTCTTCAAAGAGTGAAGTCAAAATTGCAAACACGGAAAGGGAATATGCTATCATATGGAGGTAAAGAGGTATTGATCACTAGTGTATTACAAAGTGTTCCATTCATGTGCTTTCTGCAATTGTTCCTCCTAATTGTGTGTTAAAAGAACTCCACAGGAATTTTGCTAAATTATTTTGGAGTAATAAAGTAACAGGAAGGAGTAAACACTGGGCTGCTTGGGAGAAAGTATGTTTACCCAAACAAGAAGGGGGTTTAGGGTTTAGGTCTATGTTTGATGTCTCAAAACCTATGTATGCAAAACTCTGGTGGAGATTCAGGACTCAAAAGTCTCTATGGTCAAACTTTATGTGGAACAAATATTGCAAGAAGCAAATTCCTACACTTGTCCAATGGAGAGGGGGTACTCAGGTGTGGAAGCACATGCTGGAGAATAGAGACTGTATTGAACAATCTTTATGGTGGGAGCCTAAGGGGGGTTCTTCTTCAGTTTGGTATGACAATTGGACCAGGTTAGGTCCACTATACCTTCAGCATAGTGAAGAGCAGACTTGTCACCCTATGATAGATGTTGAGTGTTTTTTGAAAGAACCTGGCTAGGACTATGTAAACATGCAAAATCATCTACCAGAAGCTGTAATCAACCATGTAAGATTATACATGGGTCATGCCATACTGACAGACCAAGGAGATAAGCCTTGGTGGACAAAAACAAGCTCTGAACAGTTTAGTGTGAAGAGTGATTGGGATCTTTTAAGGAAGAAAGAGGCAGTAAATGAAGTATTTAAGTATATCTGGCTGAAGGATCTTCCTTTCAAGGTTTCATTTTTTGGGTGGAGAGTATGGTCAAATAGAGTCCCTGTATCTACTGTAATGGCTAACTGGAACCCCAATATCTCTCAATTATGTTCATGTTGCAGTGTGCCTAGAAGAGAAACTTTGGAGCATTTATTTATAAAAGGAGAGGCTGCCAAAAGAGTCTGGAGGCACTATACATCTGCAGCCGGGATCATTGATCCCTTAATTCAGATTAAACAAACTATGAAGTTATGGTGGGAGACTACTGGCAATACTAGGCAGAAAGCAGTGTTTCAAGCAATTCCTAATATAATATTATTGTTCTTAGGGAAAAGGAGGAACACTGTGATTCATGGTGGTACATATTCTGTCAGCAAGGTTATCTGGGATGTTGCTAACATGGTGCAAAAGTTATGATGAGTAGATTAGATTACAAGGATGTACCTAGTACATGGCCTCTAATGGTGGCAGTATTAGATGGTTTCAGACCTTGTTTTAAAACCAAGTGTGTAAGGTGGTACCCTCCTGATGAGGGTTGGTGGAAGGTTAATACTGATGGAGCATCAAAGGGCAATCCAGGGCCTAGTGCTGCAGCATTTTGTATTAGAGACAATAATGGTGATCTGGTCTGTGCAAAAGGAATGAAGCTACCAGATACTACAAGTTTAACTATTGAGGCTGTGGCTATTAGAGAGGCTTTGCAATACTGCCGGGAGAAGGATTATAATCACATTATAATAGAAATTGATTCATTGTCAATGGTCAATGGTACATATGTTAAATGGTGCATGGGATACACCGTGAAGTGTGGCCTTGGAAATCAGTTCTATTAAGAGGCTGAAGGAATTGCTAGCAGTAAGAGTACAACACTCCTTAAGGGAGGGTAATACTCTTGCTGATTACTTTGCTAACCTTGTTTTTGTTTTTGCAGGTAACTATGAATTCACAACTTACCAGGAGGTCCCAAACACAGCAAAGAACATTATCAATATGGATAAGCAGAATATGCCAAACATGAGAATCAGACAAATGAATGCATCAGATTGCTAGGTTTATGGTTTAACAGATAGGTCATTTGGTGTATCTTAACACAAATCAGACTAACATTATACAGATCTTCTATGGTCTGAAGTAACTTCGATTGGTCAATATGTCATGCACCTGGTGAGAGCTTTGAGGTGTATCATATGGCATAAAACCAGGACTAAGAAGGTAAAGCAATGTTAGTAGCTGATTTGTTAATTTTCACTATGATAAAGTAGAACATTTGTTAACACTTTATAGAGATTTACTGAAGATGGCATCTAGCATAAATCATACAATAGAGTGAAATCAACTAACTTTGCCCTGATTTGAGAACTGGTGGTGGTATTAATCCCTTGATTGGAATCAACCCACTTGAACTTATATTTGGGCAAGGACTAGCTGATTAAACTAACGCAGAATAGATGCAAGACGATACTAACTAAGAAGTAGTTCTCAGAACTACAAGTCAAGAAAGAGTAGTCTGAATCACAAAATCATGCCAACGACAACTCAAAATGGTTTCAGGAAGCATACCTTGTCAGTTAAAGAAGAACCTAAGCTGGATAGCGAGGTGGAGGTACTAAATGCACGAGCTGCTTCAAATTGACAGACGTCGGGAGGATTCAACATTTTCCCCTTGTCAACGAGTAAGCGACGCTAGCGTGCAAGGTTGAGGCAGGTGACCAGTCGACAGTCGTCGGGAGGATCCGCTATCCCTCTGTTCATACTTCTCAGGTCACTTGTTACAGTGGCTTTTCACTTTCCTAATTTGTTGATTAGGATGCTTTTGTTTTGTGAAGAAGTAGGCTTAGAATTAGCCCACAACAATGTATTACTGATTTTGTTATAAAATTTGACCCAATGGATCGTTGATTAAAAAAAAAACCTAGAAAAATATTTGAATACTAATATAGTATAAAATCTTAATTTGATCAAAATATAAGTGTTTGCAACAACTATTAGATTTAGATATTATTCAACTTGTTTGATTTTGTTTACTCTTCAAATAAAATGTTTATTCAAGCGAGTCTTTTTCAGACTGTCACGACTCAGGGGTACCCCTTAGATATAACATGGCGTATAGAACCCCGAAGGACTCCATACAAGCCACTTAGCATATCATAACATAAGCATTAGAACAATAAGAGTAAAACGCATTTAGAGTCTAAATTTTTCATAAAAGAAATAGACTCTAAATCTCTACATAGCCATCTAATACAATGTCTTTGAATGAAAAAGTGACACAGCCCATACAACATAGTCCGAAAACGAAATACAAGAAATGAAACTACAATGAGACAACATCCGACCTCGAACCATGAGGACTCACCAACCAGCTAGAAGAAGAAGCAAATCCAAGCTTTAGCCACTACGGTGATCACCTTGAGAACCGGACCCTACACTTGGGAAAAATGTAGGAAAAGTAGGTGTTAGTACAAAAATGCACTAAGTATGATAGTCATGCATTAAACATTTGAAGACATGCTAAAAGGGACATTTCATTTTAATGTATGCAATTTGCTAAGTTTAAACATCATTTGAGAGTTTAGAGAGCATAAGTCATAAACATAATCAACAGTCATAATCATCATAAAAGAAGCACTTCATAACAACCTTAAAGCTTACTTGTGCAATGCATGAATAAGACCCCATAAATCTCACCTATGCTAAGTAAATCTCTTTAGGCCATCATTCATATTCTTGTTCATATTGTTATTGTGTGGGAATAAGCCTTAACCGACATAGACCATGTGAGCTTAATATGGAATTCGGTGTTACCCACACTGAAAAGGGTTGTCCTACTTGCCTAAGGTAGGACCATACAATTAGCTTAAATGGATCCATTAGCTAAATAACCTATGGGGGCACATAATTTATGGGATAAGGAGATTTCTACTAGAAACCCGGACTCAACTAGGGTAGAAGGTTTCCATCTCATGAGACATACCTTGGGAACCCAGACTCAACTAGTGTAAAAGGATCCCATTGGAAAGCCGGACTCAACTAGTGTAAAAGCATTCATTCGGAAGATGGACTCAACTAAGGTAAAAGCTTCCATCTCATATACAATATCCACTCGGTGCTAAGCATTAATTCTCACGGAGTTCATATTAAGTCTTGACTTAATTCATAATCATGGAAGGAATGTCTTGACACTCAATAAAACATAATTCATAGAATAGCTCTTAGATTCAAATAGGTGAGAAAGCCTTTCAACCTTAGAATCATCATATTGTGAGAAAACCTTTCACATCATAGCATATTCATACATAGGTGTGTGTGTGTGAGAATATCCTTTCAACAACACAACAACAAGATATTAATCATAATCACTTTACTCTCAAAGTGTTCTTAAAGCATATACATAAATCTCATAATCATACATAATTCTCATACTTTTCCCTTCAAGGATCAAAGATCATATTCAATCAACACATCTAGAATTCACTACATTAGACATGGATATAATCATAATTCAAGTAGCTAAATCACTACAAATCCATAATTCTACAACATTCCCCTCTCATCAATCAATACCCACATTACAAGATCACAATTGAGAAAATAGGAGAATTCATGAATTCTTGGGGAATTCAAAATAAAACCATATAAAATCATCAATTTATATATAATCTATCGCAATTCAATCATTATAAGCGAATTTGAAAGGAATCCATGAGTTTGGAATCAAACCCTAACTTTTGGGGAATTTCTAGTTTTGAAATTGAATTTGGAGGGACTCCATGGATGAAAGCTATCCATGGATGAAGGACTATCATACTTTAGCAATGAATCCCAATGAATTTGAGTAGAAAAACCTTGTTTCCTTGAAACCCTAGCTCCAACTTCCTTCTTCTTCTTCTTTGAGTTCTAGAGAGAGAATTTTTGGAGAGGATGAAGTGTTTGGGGAATTTAGAAATAATTAGTTGGATGATTTAGTTTAGGGGTATAAAATCCTTATATATGTGGTCTAAAATAGGTTAAAACGACACCACTTAATAATAATTAAAACTGGAAAACCCCAAAGTGCCCCTAATCTTAACCGCCAAATCAGCTCCCAGGTCACCATCCACGACCCACCACTGAAGGACCATGGTTGGACCCACGGCCCGTGCTGGTGAACCGTGGTTTAGTTCTGGGAGTCTGATTTCAGAGGCCTTGACCTACGGCTCCACCCACAGGGCGTGGAGCCACCCACGGGGCGTGGGTCCTGCTGTGGTCTGTTGGTTTTTGGGCAGTTTCCAAGGTCCTCCTCAAGGAGCCATGGTTGGTCCTTGGGGGATAGTACCTTGACGTCCTAACACGAATACTTTTATTTCAAGTACGGGGAGTTATATTCACGACTCTAACCCTCACGTTAAGCTCTAGTTTAGCCTACTAATTTTCGGGGTGTTATAATATCTACCCCTTGGAAACATTCGTCCTCGAATGACGATCTAAACACCTTACGGAAGTAAGGACTCAAGACTAGCAGCCCATCATGCATGCGACATCAAAATAATGCACAATTCATAGGAGGAAACTTCAACTTCATCTCAAACATAATCAATGCATCACAAGGAAGTAGGAACTAGTTCTAACAACCCATTATGCATGAAAACTCAGCATATTTCATATTCATAGGAGGAACTACCTTCTCCAACTAAAAGCATGCTCAACACAATCTCATGGAGTCTTTATGCAATATATTTTCAAAAAGCATAACTAAAGCATGTTCAACAAGTCATCTCATAAAACATATAGGCAACTCTTACTCAATGCACAACAACATGAGGAAAATCAATCATAAAACTCATTTTCTTACTAAACATAAATTTCTTTCTCAAGAACATGCATAACATAGGAAACTCATGGAAAAACTCATATAACACACATGACTCCCAAAACAAGGAAAACTCAAGAGGAATTACTTACCTCAAACTAGGGTAGGAGTAGAAGGAAAAAGATGAGGATAGCGGGACTTCATATCGGCCTCGGCCTCCCAAGTAGCACCCTCAATTAGATGATTCCTCCATAAGACCTTCACGGAAGCTATTTCCTTATTTCTCAACCTTTTAATTTGCCGGTCTAGAATTTCTACCGAAACTTCCTCATACGAAAGACTCTCATCAACCCCCAACCCTTCTAAGGGAATAATGGATGCCGGATCTCCAATACACTTCTTGAGCATGGAAACATGAAACACCGGAGACAACTCATTTGGCAAGTCTAACTCATAGGCAACTTTCCCAATACGTTTCAAAATTTGGTATGGGCCTACATACCGGGGACTAAGCTTTCCCTTCTTGCCAAACCTCATCACACCTTTCATAGGTGAGATTTTTAGATAGACCCAATCGTTAACCTTAAATTCTAAATCCCTTCTTCTAACATCGGCATAAGACTTTTGCCGACTTTGGGCCATCCTCAACTTCTCTCTAATGAGTCGGACTTTCTCAATGGCCTCATAAACTAGTTCGGGACCTAGTAGGGAAACTTTTCCTACCTCAAACCAACCAACGGGAGACCTACATCTCCTACTATACAAGGCTTCAAAGGGGGCCATACCGATACTTGAGTGATAGTTATTATTGTAGGCAAATTCTATTAATGGAAAGTGGTCATCCCAATTACCCTTGAAGTCAGTTACACATGCCCTTAACGTATCCTCTAATGTTTGGATGGTACGTTCCTCTTGCCCATCGTTTTGGGGATGAAAAGTCGTGCTAAGCTTAACCTTAGTGCCTAGGCCCTTTTGAAAAGACCTCCAAAAGTGAGAAGTAAATTGAGGGCCACGATCGGAAATAATGGATGAAGGCACTCCATGCAACTTCACCATTTTTCTTATGTATAACTTGGCATAGTCTTCCGCCGAATAGGAAACCTTGACGGGAATAAGGTGAGCCGATTTTGTCATCCGATCTACAATAACCCAAATAAAATCATGTTGTCTTCGGGTACGGGGCAGACCCACAATAAAGTCCATATTTATCTCCTCCCACTTCCAAGTGGGAATACCTATATCTTGGGATAAGCCTATCGGTCTTTAATTCTCAACCTTAACTTGTTGACAATTAGGACATTTCGCCAAAAACTCCGTGATATCTTTCTTCATTCCATTCCACCAATAGACCTCCCACAAGTCACGGTACATCTTGGTGTGTCCCGGGTGAATAGAATATCGAGAAATATGAGCTTCCGACCAAACGAACTTAACTTTCTTTTAAGTCAAAGCCGTCATCGGAGAGGCAATGGAGGAGAAACCCTCAACAAACCTTCTATAATAACCGGCCAAACCCAAAAAGCTTCTAATGTCAGAAGGAGTTAGAGGTCTTGGCCAACTCTTGACCGTATCCGTCTTCTTGGGATCCACCTCAATACCCCTAATAGACACAATATGGCCAAGAAAACCGACGGACCTTAACCAAAATTCACACTTACTAAACTTTGCGAAAAGTTGATGGTCTCTAAGGACTTTCAATACAATTCTCAAATGGTCCACATTTTCATTCTCACTCCTTGAATAGATCAAAATATCATCGATAAATACTATCACAAACATGCCAAGATATTTTTTGAATACTCTATTCATTAAGTCCATGAACGCCGTCGGAGCGTTAGTCAAACCAAAGGACATTACTAGAAACTCATAGTGACCATATCGAGTTCGAAAGGCCGTCTTGGGAATATCTTCACCTCTCATCCTTAATTCATGATAACCCGACCTAAGGTCAATTTTAGAGAAATAACTAGCCCCTTGAAGTTGGTCAAACAAGTCATCTATCCTTAAAAGAGGATACTTGTTCTTAATGGTCACCTTGTTCAATTGTCGATAATCAATACACATATGAAGGGACCCATCTTTCTTTTTCACAAACAACACCGGAGCACCGGGGTCTAAAAAAGCATACACATCTATATGGAAAACTTTTAACATATCGGTCACCACGTCCGGAGAACTCTCTTGTTCACCTCAGTTTTGGAGAGCATAAAAGCGGTTTTGCTTAGGAGCATTGGAGTTTGAACTGCTAGGAGGAGCTTGCTTACCCTCTCTTCCTTAAACCTTAAGCATTAGACAATCTCTCATCTTGTGACCACTTTTTCCACAACCATCGGTGCCAATTAGGCACTTACCATCATGTTTCCTTCCACACTTTGTACAAGTAGATTTAGCCACATAAGAACCACTACCATTACCTCCTTAAGGTTTAGAGTTGGAAACCCTATCTTTGTTGATCCTTAGAGCACTAGAGGAGCCTTGGTTGGAAAACCTTTGTTTAAACCTTGGTCGACCTTGTCTATCAGACCTAGCATTGGAGAAATTTCCATCACCGGTCCTAGCTCTTTTCACCTCCCTATTCTTTTCTTTGAGTTTCTCATCCTCCATTTGTTGGGCGTACAATATAAGACGTAAGATATCCATATCATGATGTAGCATAGCCGTACAGAATTATTTGACTACCAAGTCGGACACGCCCGTCAAAAACCTAGTCGTCTTATCCCTTGAATTCTCCACCATAGTTGGAGCATACTTGGATAGTTGGGTGAACTTTAGGGCATACTCTTTCACACTCATACCTCCTTGACGAAGGTTAATGAACTCTTCCACCTTAGCTTCCCTCAACTCTTGGGGAAAGAACCTATCAAGAAACACCGCTTTAAACACTTCCCACTCAACGAGACCCGCTCCTACCGGCCTACCGTCCTTCCATTGATTATACCACAGTTGAGCAACACCTTTCAATTGGTAAGCGGCTAACTCCGCTCTCTCTACCGAAGTCACCCCCACGATAGCAAGTACTTTATAAACCTCTTCCACAAATTCTTGAGGATCCTCTTCCACTTTGGAGCCATAAAACTCTGGAGGGTTCATTCTTGCAAAATCCCTCACTCTTGAAGCTGAGAAATTCACATTAGGGTTCACGGGAGAAATCATCTCTCTATTGGCTTGAGCCGTCACGGCTTGAGCCATAACTTGCAAAGTCTCCCTAAACTCTGCATGAGTAACATTCTCGACCAAAGTATCAATCGGAGCTTGAGGAGGAGCTCATTCATTCACAGTGTCACCCTCCATCCTTCTTGCATTAGCCCTTCTAGTATTCATAGCTTGAAGAACATAGGGAAACGATTAGGAGAGAGATCTTATAGAGTTACACTCTATCGCACGACTTAAGAGTAATGAAGGAAGTGGAATTTCCTAAGCATTTTGTAGCTTCTAGTTCATAAATCTGGAGCGCTTCCTACTCATAAACAAGACACTACTAGACGTGGCTAATGAGATATAATCCTAGAATCATTCTAAACCTTGTGCTCTGATTACCAAGTTTGTCACGACTCAGGGGTACCCCCTAGATTTAACATGATGTATAAAACCTTGAAGGACTCCATACAAGCCACTTAGCATATCATAACATAAGCATTAGAACAATAAGAGTAAAATGCATTTCAAGTCTAAAATTTTCATAAAAGAAAAGCGAAAGTCTAGACTCTAAGCCTCAACATAGCCATCTAATACAATGTCTTTGAATGAAAAAGGGACAAAGCCCATACAACATAGTCCGAAAAGGAAATACAAGAAATGAAACTACAATGAGACAACATCCTCCTCGAACCATAAGGACTCACCAACCAGCTAGGAGAAGAAGCAAATCCAAGCTTTAGCCACTACGGTGATCACCTTGAGAACCGGACCCTACACTTGGGGAAAATGTAGGAAAAGTAGGTGTTAGTATAAAAATGCACTAAGTATGATAGCCATGCATAAAACATTTGGAGAAATGCTAAAAAGGACATTTTAAAAGTGACATTTCATTTAAATGTATGCAATTTGCAAAGTTTAAACATCATTTGAGAGTTTAGAGAGCATAAGTCATAAACATAATCAACATAGTCATAATCATCATAAAAGAAGCACTTCATAACAACCTTAAAGCTTACTTGTGCAATGCATGAATAAGACCCCATAAATCCCACCTATGCTAAGTAAATCTCTTTAGGCCATCATTCATATTCTTGTTCATATTGTTATTGTGTGGGAATAAGCCTTAACTAACATAGACCATATGAGCATACCATGGAATCCGGTGTTACCCACACTGAAAAGGGTTGTCCTACTTGCCTAAGGTAGGACCATACAATTAGCTTAGGTGGATCCATTAGCTAAATAACCTATGGGGGCACATAGTTTATGGGATAAAGAGATTTCAACTAGAAACCCGAACTCTACTAGGGTAGAAGGTTTCCATCTCATGATACATACCTTGGGAACCCAAACTCAACTAGTGTAAAAGGATCCCATTGGAAAGCCGGACTCAACTTGTGTAAAAGCATTCATTCGGAAGTCGGACTCAACTAAGGTAAAAGCAACCATCTCATATATAATATCCACTCGGTGCTAAGCATTAATTCCCACGGAGTTCATATTAAGTCTTGACTTAATTCATAATCATGGAAGGAATGTCTTGACACTCAATCCAACATAATTCATAGAATAGCTCTTAGATTCAAATAGGTGAGAAAGCCTTTCAACCTTAGAATCATCATATTGTGAGAAAACCTTTCACATCATAGTATATTCATACATAGGTGTGTGTGTGAGACTATCCTTTCAACAACACAATAACAAGATCATAATCATAATCACTTTACTCTCAAAGTGTTCTTAAAGCATATACATAAATCGCATAATCATACATAATTCTCATACTTTACCTTTCAAGGATCAAAGATCATATTCAATCAACATATCTAGAATTCACTACATTAGACATGGATATAATCATAATTAAAGTAGCGAAATCACTACAAATGCATAATTCTATAACATTCCCCTCTCATCAATCAATACCCACATTACAAGGTCACAATTGGAAAAATAGGGGAATTCATGGATTCTTGGGGAATTCAACATAAAACCATATAAAATCATCAATTTATACATAATATATCATAATTCAATCATTATAAATGAATTTAAAAGGAATCCATGAGTGTGGAATCAAACCCTAAATTTTGGGGAATTTCTAGTTTTGAAATTGAATTTGGAGGGACTCCATGGATGAAGGACTACCATACCTTAGCAATGAATCCCAATGAATTTGAGTAGGAAAACCTGTTTCCTTGAAACCCTAGCTCCAATTCATTCTTCTTCTTCCTTGAGTTCTAGAGAGTGAATTTTTGGAGAGGATGAAGTATTTTGGGAATTTAGAAATAATGAGTTGGATGATTTAGTTTAGGGGTATAAAATCCTTATATATTTGGTCTAAAATAGGTTAAAACGACACCACTTAATAATAATTAAAACTGGAAAATCCCAAAGTTCCCCTAAACTTAACCGCCAAATCAGCTCCCAAGTCACCATCTACGACCCACCACTGACGGACCGTGGTTGGACCCACGGCCCGTGCTGGTGAACCGTGCTTTGGTTCTGGGAGTCTGATTTCAGGGGCCTTGACCTACGGCTCCACCCACGGGGCGTGGGTCCTGCTGTGGTCTGTTGGTTTTTGGGCAGTTTCCAAGGTCCTCCTCAAGGACTCATGATTGGTCCTTGGGGGGTAGTACCTTGAAGTCCTAACACAACTACTTTTATTTCAAGTACAGGGAGTTATATTCATGACTCTAACCCTCACGTTAAGTTCTAGTTTAGCCTACTAATTTCTGGGGTGTTACACAGACTACATAGACTTTGCAGCAGTGGCGGATCCAGAATTTTGATCTCGTGTGTGCTCTAGCATAAAAAAAATATATATCCATGTTTAATCACATAAATAAGGTCCGAAGGTAAAATATACGCAGATTGTTAAAGTGTTGCATCACCCTTAACATAAAGTTACTGCAATCACAAAGCTGAAGTGCAAAACTAGTTTGAACTTTACAATCAAGAGAGTTTACAAGTTATAATTAATTATTTTTTTTAAACTATTAAAATTCATAATCGTCCTCGGCATGAACCAAATAATAGTAGCATCACTATATAAGCAAAATCCATGGGAAGATTATTAGATTAGTGCTTGGTTGCACATAGATTGAGTCATTGTAAATTATTTACACAAATGAGTAACATAAAATATTTCAAATAAAAAATTTAAATTATATTAAATTAGCATTCAATTTCAGAATACTAGAATGAAACAGAAGGAAAAAAAAAGTTACTTCGTAGGTTTGTTCTATTGTGGAGAAATAGGTAGTTTAATTACTACTTCCACCGTCTCATTTATGTGGCACTATTTAAATTGATACGGTGCTTAAGAAAGTAAAGAATTTTTTTGAAACTTGTGGTCTAAATCAATGCTTAGATATTTGTGTAGTTGGAAATCATTTCACTAAGGGTAAAAAGAGAATTTTAAAGTTAAATTATTTTTATTATTGTAAGATGACTTTTTTTTTGGGACGGACTAAAAAGAAAAGAATGTCACGATGAAACGGAGGGAGTACTTATTTTTTCATGACTCATGATAATTTAATATCTACTTGTTTTTATTTTTATAAAATATATGAACATTAATTAGAAAAATGCAATTCAAGGCAAAAAAAGAAGAAAGAGAAGCAATTCAAGAAAAAACGGAGAGAGAAACAACATCAACTGCTTCAAACAAGGAAAAAAATAAAATGAGAAAGCAGGTGAAGTAAATAAGAAAGAGAGAGTAAAAGAAAAGACACATAATTATACGACTAAAGCCAGAATCGATCCTACAACCTCCAAGCAAATAAAACAAGTCTGCTTGCTAGTCTAACCAGAGCACCAAACTACTTTTAGTGTCTCTGGGTGCTCACAGTTGGTTTTTATCTATTTTTCTCAATAACTTGTATCTATATATAGAGCTCGAGTCGAATGTAATGGGTGCTCGAACACCCATGGTGATACACACGGGTCCGCCCCTGCTTTGCAGATTCTCTACAGTTGTTTAACAATATAACATACACATATGTCTAAGGATGTGTTTGGTAGGAAGAAAAACGTTTTTTTTTTTCTGAAAATTACGTAAATTATTATATTTATTTTGTGTTGGTAAATGAACAGAAAACATTAGAGTAAAATTTATTTATATTTTTTAACGTTGGTTTTAAAGTCAAACTCCACCCTTAACTTTAAAAGTTTTTTTAGATTTTTATCTAAGTTCATTAACATTATAAATAGAATATTTCTTTAAAAAAATACTATTGCGAAATCTAAAGTAATATTTTTATAATTGTTATTTTAATATTACATGCATTAAGTATGTAAGAGTAGGTGTGTATGCATATTCAAGTTTTACTTATCTCTTATTTTCTATTATTTATATAGGTGAATTTTGATTGTAATAAAATATTTTCTAAATTATAATTTAAAATTTTTTACATTATAAATAGATAATCTTTTAAGAATTTGTTATACAAAAACATAGCATCATTTTTGCTACTTATTTTTATATTACCTGTGTTGAAATATGTATATAAGGCTATCACATTATAATGTTTATTATTAATATTAAAATTAATTTTTAATTCTATTTATTTATTTCATTATAGAATAATATTAGTGTCACAACCCGAGCCTACACCCTGGACGTGGCCGGCACTCGAGAACCATTGCTGGCCCCCAAGTGAACCCTCATCCTGGCTGACTACAAGCGGAAGACTAATTCGAGCATACAAAGCTTAAAACTGAATAAAATTCATTGAACTCAATTACAAAGCTTTAACTCAAATGATTAACTCTGAATAAAATAGTATATTCAACTCCCAGAAATAGGCAACTCAAGTCTTTAAAACATTTAACAAAATAAATGAAATAGAGTTCTCAAACTGTACTTTCTATCTATGAAGTCTCTAAATGACAAAGATGGAAGTCGGGACAAAACTCACGACATCCTACCGAAACTGAAAAGTAAATGAAATCCTCCGGAAGCAAGGAGGCTCACAATAGCTAACTGGAACTGCAAGTGGTATCAAGAAGCACCTGTTGATGATCCTGAATACATGTATCTGCATCATGAAACGATGCAGGCCAAATGGCAAAGTACATGGAATGTACGAGCATGTAAGGGGAATTCTAAAGCATAAACATAAGTTTACACGGATGGAAAAGAAACATACTTACCTCTTCTCAACTCACTCAACTAAACTCAACTCAAAGATAAGATACTCAACTCAAAGATATGATACTCAACTCAAAGGTTAGATGCTCAACTCAAAGATATGATACTCAACTCAAAGGTTAGATACTTAACTTAAAGATATGATACTCAACTCAAAGGTACTCAACTCTGGATACTCAACTCGAGATAAAGCAACAATAAAAGATGTGATATATGGAAAGCTTTTAAAACAGTAGATAGCAACTCAATGTATTGAAGAATACAATAACAACTCAATGTATTGAAGAATACAATAACAACTCAATGTATTGAAGAATACAATAACAACTCAATTTATATATAAAAATACAATATAACTTTGTGGGAGTTTCTCTAACCGACAACCATCACTATGAGCTATGTGATGATACAGCGTCTTGCCCACGCTGCCAGAACTGTCATATACCTTGCCGGGGTATAGAACCTCTCAACTAAGTGGATCCACTAGTCTATGCTAAAAAGCACTAAGAAATCATCTAAAAAATATGACCCTTTCTACCCACGTTGGCTACATGGTTTATGGAGACTTGAGTTATCTGAACTCGTCCCCATATCGATGCTCAATACTACTACCAAAAATATACTCAGCTCATATGTTAAAAAATATAACTCTTTCTGTGTTTTGAGATTATTACACAAAAATATTTCTCTTAAAAGAGATGTTACTCAAACTACTCAAAACTCTTTTGGAAATCTCAGTTTCCTCATCTTTTAATGTGAAAACATTTACTCTTGGGAATACTTAGTTCCCATATATCATTTTAAAGAAAATGAGTTCAACTCTACTCTTTCTCAACTCAACTGCTCAAGTCTTAAAACAAGTTTACAAAAAATTGTAAAAGACTTCTCAAAATAAAGTTCATGCCGAATTATGGACGTGAACGACTCAATTCAAGGTTTTTAATAACCATACATAAAACTCAATACACGAGACTCAAGAACTTCAATGGTAATACTCGTTTTAAGAATGCTCGACTCAGAGGGTTCATGCGGAATTTTGGGAATGAACTACTCAACTCAAGGGCTCAAAGATACTTCTCATCTCCAGACTGCTTGACTTATAGGGTTCATGCGGAATTATGAGCATGAACTACTCAATTCGAGGACTTCATGGGTAACATGTAATAGTTCCATGATTAGGAATATAATCTCAAAAGGGTTAGGAACTCGATACTCAAGACTTAGAACTTGAAGATACTACTCCTCTCAAAGATGCTCAGTTTACGAAGTTCATGCAGAATTTATGGGTACGAACAATTCGACTCGAGGGTCCACATAACAATATGGAACTCATGTATACGATTCTTATCATTCTCATACTTACTTCCTCAAAACCTAGTTCAAATTGATAGTTGATCTCAAAGGATTCACAATTGAACTCAAAGACTATCTTGGACTCTACTCTTAACTCTCTCTTGAAATTGAATTATGAATTCAAGAGTTCGGGATCATGATATGAAGGATCTCGTGATGATAATTTAGGCTCATGAATACATTCTACTCATTCTCATACTCACTTGCTCGAGTCATGAAACAAGTTATTAGAAATTGTAGAAGACTCAAAAAGATTCAAAGGGACTTCCTCAAAACGTTTGAAAGAACTCTCAAGACTTAACTCTTAGCTCTACCTTGAATTTGAATTATGAATTCAAGGTTATGATTCATGTTATAAATGATTTCTAGATGTTTAGAAGTCATTTAGAGTAGTTAGAATCGATAGAAAGTGTTAGTACACTTTAGAAGGACTCATACGGGCTAAATGATGAAGAACGGGTGGGGGCGGACGTCCCGAGCGCACTGCTGGCGCGGAGTGCCAGCCCCTAAAGTTCAGAGAGCATATTCTGGCGCACTGATGGGGCGCCACCCCAGCCCCTCCCCAGGCGATTCCGATGAATTTTTTTACTCATTTTCTGACCTTAATTAGACTAAAATCGAATGGTTTCTTCCCCAATTACTTAGAATCGAACACCCAACATTAGTATACCATAATCCACTCAAAACTACACTCAAAACACTAATACTTATCTCAAGAACTCATCATCAACCCCATAAATCAAGATTTACGAATGAACTTCAAGAACACTTATCAAGAACTCAATTTCTTTGATTTCATGAATGAAATTGTACTGAAATTAACATGATTGGTGTGTGGGTGAACGAACCCAATACTATGAGAACTCACATACCTCTTAGGGATGAAACCCTTGGTGAAATCCGCAACAAAAATCTTAAGAACTTGACGAAATCTTGACCTTTCTCCTCTTTTCTCTTTTTCTCTCTTCTTGAATTCTTTTCTAAACCCCTAGCGTGAATTAGGAATTGTGTAAACTGAACCAAATCAGTTTAGACCCCTAATAAATTACTAAAAATGAAATAAATCTGATAGGGTAAGGAAAAAACCAAAATACCCCTCTTAAATCCGGATAATTTTCCTTAAATAGACAGCCTGATTTCAAACAGTCATATCTCCCCCATACGAGCTCGAAAATTAGAAAACTCGGTGGCGTTGGAAAGGGGACTCAGAGATATTTCATTTGATATCTTATGGGTCTCTTAACTAATCTTGTACTGAAAGTTATGGTCGTTTGAAGTTGACCCACAACTTAAAAGAACTAAGGAATGACTTGAATGAATTCTCTTTAATTATTTTTTGAACTCAAGGTGCTACATCTAGTGACCTTAACACTTAAGAAAATTTAAATTCCTCGGTAAAATCATACTCACAACGAAGGATGGTTCGAGTCTTAGTTCAAATAAATTTCTGGGGTTCATCTCTACCATACCCACTAGAATTTTTCCCGCATTACTATTCAGAACCAACTAAGGGCTCTCATTTAGCTATTTCTCATAGTAAAACCTCATTCTCTTCTTCCTCCTCATTTATAACCTTAGACAGAATTATCACACCATCATTATCACGATAGGATCATTAACGTTTCTTTCTAACTCATGCTTTCACGTGTCTCTCAAATCATGCCTCCACGAAGAGCTGTCAGAGGTCGTCCGGCTAGAAGAAATGTTGAGGAACAAGGGGTACCTAATGCACCAGAAGTGCAACCCCAAGGAGAGGTCACTAATGCTGAATTTTGGGAAGCTATCCGAATGCTGAGTCAAGTTGTGACAAACCAAGTTGGGCAACAAAGAGAGAATCGACAGGAAGTGGATGATACTTCTAGGTACCGTGAGTTCTTAAGGATGAATCCTCCAAGCTTCACTAGTTCAAGCGTCACTGAGGATCTGGAAATTTTTTTAGAGGAACTGCAGAATGTGTTTGAGGTTATGCATGTTGCTGATGCTGAGCGAGTGGAACTAGCTGCATATCAACTGAAGAGTGTTTCTAGAATCTGATTTGGCCAATGGAAGAAGGGTAGAGCTGAGGATGCACCGATAGTGAGTTGGGTTGTGTTCGAGAGTGCATTCATGGGGTGTTTCTTTCCCCATAAACTGAGAGAAGCAAAGGTACGAGAATTCCTCACTCTTAAGCATGAATCTATGAGTGTTCAGGAGTATAGTCTGAAGTTCACCCAACTTTCCTTCTATGCTCCGGAGATGGTTGCTGACATGAGGAGCATGATGAGTTTGTTCGTTGCTGGGTTGTCTCATCTGTCAAGTAAAGAGGGCAAGGCAGCTATGTTAATAGGGAACTTGGACATAGCAAGGTTGATGATCCATGTGCAACAGGTTGAGGAAGATAAGTTAAGAGATAGAGAAGAGTTTAGAAACAAGAAGGCTAAGCCATCAGGGAATGAGTCCGGGCAGCAGAAGAGTAATGTGAACTGATCTTCTTTCCAACAAAAGCAAAAGCGACCTGCTCCATCATCTGCTAGTGCACCTATACCAAGAAACAGAAGTGAGTTCAACCATCAGAATTCACAAAATTTCAGAGCTAGACCTGCGTAGTCTCAAGGTAGTGTGGCACAAGGAGGTAATGAGACTCCTGCATATGTTAAGTGTAATAGGATCCACTCAGGGGTATGTCGCGATGGCTCCACGGATTGCTTCAAGTATGGTCAGAATGGTCATTTCATGAAAGAGTGCCTTAAGAACAAACCAGGAAATGGTAATGGAGGCAATAGAGCCCAATCTTCTTCAGTTTCTCCACCAGACAGAGCTGCATCTAGAGGAGCTTATTCAGGGGCAGGCGGAGGAGCAAACCGTCTTTATGCTATTACTAGTCGCCAAGAGCAAGAGGATTCACCAGATGTTGTCACTGGTATGATCCAAGTCTTTAATTTTGATGTTTATGCTTTTCTAGATCCACGAGCGAGTCTATCGTTTGTGACTCCTTATGTTGCGATGAATTTTGATGTTCTTCCTGAGAAACTTCTTGAGCTCTTCAATGTTTCTATACCTGTTGGTGAGTCTATTCTAGCTGTGAGAGTCTACCGTGATTATACCATTTCCGTCAATCACAAGAGCACCATGGCTGATTTAGTTGAGTTAGACATGGTAGATTTTGATGTCATTCTAGGTATGGACTGGCTTCATGCCTGTTATGCATCAGTCGATTGTAGAACTCGAGTAGTTAAGTTCCAGCGTCCTAATGAGACAGTTATAGAGTGGAAGAGTAGTTTAGTAGTGCCTAAGGGTCGTTTCATTTCGTACCTTAAGGTGAGAAAGTTAGTTTCCAAAGGGTGTGTCTATCACTTAGTCTGAGTTAATGACTCTAGTCTTGAGACACCACCTATTCAGTGAGTTTCCAGAAGTCTTTCCAGATGATCTACCCGGAGTCCCTCCTGAGGGAGAAATAGACTTTGGTATAGACATTCTTCCCGATACTCGTCCTATCTCTATTTCACCGTATAGAATGGATCCAGCAGAGTTGGAAAAGTTAAAAGAGCAGTTGAAAGATCTCCTTGAGAAGGGTTTTATTCAACCAAGTGTCTCACATTGGGGCACTCTGGTCTTATTTATGAGAAAGAAAGATGGTTCTCTTAGAATGTGTATAGATTACCGTTAGTTGAACAACGTTACTATCAAGAATAAGTATCCTCTTCCGAGAATTGATGGTCTCTTCGATCAACTTCAGGGTGCCACTTGTTTTTCTAAGATAAACCTCAGATCTGGCTATCATCAGTTGAAAGTAAGAGAAAGTGATATCCCTAAGACAGCTTTTAGGACCCTCTATGGTCATTATGAATTCCTAGTTATGTCATTTGGTTTGACCAATGCTCCTGCAGCATTCATGGACCTTATGAACAGAGTATTCAAGCCTTATTTAGATATGTTTGTTATCGTATTCATTGATGACATTCTAATATATTCGAGGAATGAGGAAGATCATGCTAGTCATCTCAGAGTTTTTCTCCAAACTCTAAAAGATAACGAATTATATGATAAGTTCTCTAAGTGTGAATTTTTTCTTGAGTCTAAGGCATTCTTAGGCCATATTATTTCCGGTGATGGAATTTGAGTTGATACTCAAAAGATAGAGGCAGTGCAGAATTGGCCTAGACCCACGTCTCCAACTGACATTAGGAGTTTCTTGGGGTTGGCTGACTATTATAGAAGGTTCGTCGAGGGGTTGTCTTCTATTTCATCTCCATTGACCAAGTTGACCCAGAAAAACAGTTAAGTTTCAATGGTCTGAAGCTTGTGAGAAAAGTTTTCAAGAATTGAAGAAGCGGTTGACTACTGCCCCAGTATTGACCTTACCGGAAGGTACACAAGGTTTTATGGTATATTGTGATGCGTCCAGAGTCGGATTGGATTGGGTGATAATGCAAAATGGCAAGGTTATAGCTTATGCCTCCAGACAGCTTAAGGTTCACGAGAAGAATTACCCAACCCATGATCTAGAGTTGGTTGTTGTAGTGTTTGCTTTGAAAATATAGCGTCACTATCTTTATGGTGTCCATGTAGATGTGTTCACCGATCATAAGAGCCTTCAGTATGTGTTTAGTCAGAAAGAGCTTAATCTCAGACAGAGGAGGTGGTTGGAGTTACTCAAGGATTATGACATGAGTATTCTCTATCACCCAGGTAAGGCTAATGTTGTTGCTGATGATTTGAGAAGATTGTCTATGGGTAGCACCACCCATTTTGAGGAAGACAAGAAAGAGTTAGCAAAAGATGTGCATAGACTTGCATGATTAGGAGTTCGTCTAATGGATTCCAGCGAAGGAGGAGTAGCGGTGATGAATGGGGCTGAATCATCATTAGTGTCTGAAGTAAAAGAGAAACAAGACCAAGATCCTATTTTGCTTGAATTGAAGGCAAATGTTCATAAGCAAAAATTGATGGCTTTTGAACAAGGGGGAGATGGGGTATTGAGGTATCAAGGTAGATTGTGTGTGCCAAGGGTGGATGAACTTCAAAAGAAGACCATGGAGGAAGCTCATAGCTCCAGATATTCTATCCATTCGGGTTCCACAAAGATGTATCGTGATTTGAGAGAAGTCTATTAGTGGAGTAGTATGAAGAAAGGTATTGCAGAATTCGTTGCTAGGTGCCCGAATTGTCAACACGTAAAGGTAGAGCACCAAAGACCCGGTGGTATGGCTCAGAATATACAGATTCCTGAATGGAAGTAGGAGATGATCAATATGGACTTTATTACTGGGTTGCCACGGTCTCGCAGGCAGCATGATTCCATTTGGGTGATTGTAGATTGAATGACTAAATCAACCCACTTTTTGCCGGTAAAGACTACACATTCAACAAAAGATTATGCTAAGTTATATATTCAAGAGGTAGTCAGACTTCATGGAGTTCTGGTGTCCATTATTTCAGATAGAGGTGCACAATTTACTGCAAAGTTTTGGAAGTCATTCCAGAAAGGTTTGGGTACAAAGGTGAACTTTAGTACTATTTTTCATCCTCAGAATGATGGCCAAGTAGAGCGCACTATACAGACTTTAGAAGATATGTTGAGGGCTTGTGTGATAAATTTCAAAGGTAATTGGGATGATCACCTACCTCTCATAGAGTTTGCTTATAACAATAGTTACCACTCTAGCATCCAGATGGCTCCCTATGAAGCTCTTTATGGGAGAAGATGCAGATCTCCTATTGGATGGTTTGAGGTTGGTGAAGCTGGGTTGATAGGACCAGATTTGGTTCATGAAGCTATGGAAAAAGTTAAGACTATTCAAGAGAGGTTGAAAACAGTGCAGAGTCGCCAGAAATCCTATACAGATGTTAGGAGAAGAGACTTAGAGTTTGAAGTAGATGATTGGGTTTATTAGAAGGTTTCACCCATGAAGGGTGTTATAAGATTTGGCAAGAAGGGGAAACTTAGTCCCCGGTATGTTGGTCCTTACAGAATATCCAAGAGGATCAGTAATGTGGCTTATGAGTCAGAGCTACCGCAAGAGTTAGCAGCGGTCCATCCAATATTTCACATTTCTATGTTGAAGAAGTGTATGGGTGATCCCTCATTTATCATACCTACTGAAGATATTGGTATTAAGAATAGCTTATCTTATGAGGAGATTCCTGTTCAGATTCTAGACCGCCTGGTTCACAAATTGAGAACCAAGGAGGTAGCATCAGTCAAGGTTCTGTGGAGAAATAAATTTGTTGACGAAGCTACTTGGGAAGCTGAGGAGGACATGAAGAAGAGATACCCACATCTCTTTGAGTCCGGAGAATTTCCAAATGAAGGTACTGATCCTTTCTTGGCAATTGTTTTAAGTTGGCATGTTGTATTTATGTTTTGCTTGTTGGGTGTTTGAGCTGAATGTTAGATGTTACACCCTTAGCCTACTTAGAGTGATCTCATTCGAGGAAAAATGATCCCAAGGGGGAGATATTTTAACATCCCACCTTAGAAAAGAACTAGAATTAGAAATAACTATTTTTGGAAAGAATAAAAATCAGGAAATTTGGCAAGTTATGTTAAGTGTGAGTTTTGGGTCAACTTCAAATGACCATAACTTTTAGTACGGGATGGTTTAGGTGGGCTATAAGGTATCAAATGAAAGGTCTTAGGATTATCTTTCCAACGCCACTAATTTTTCTAATTTTCGAGCTCGTATGAGGGAGATATACCCATTCGAAGTCGGGATGTCCGGATTAGGAAAGTCAATCGGATTTAAGAGGGGTATTTTGGTCATTTCCTAACCCAATAAGTTTAATTGATTTTTAGTAATTTATTTGGGGTCTAAACTGAGTTGGTTCAGTTTACGCATTCCAAAATTACGCTAGGGCTTTGAGAGAAGAGAAAAAAGGAGAAAAAAGGAGAAAAGCCAAGGTTTCTTCGCGTTCTTGAGATTTCGCTTGCGGATTTCACCAAGGGTTGATCCTTACGAGGTATGTGAGTTCACATAGCGTTGGGTTCATTCACCCACGTGTCAATCATGTTAATTTCACCGTTAAATTTGTTCTAGAAAGTTGAAGGTTTGATGTTCTTGAATTGTGTTCTTGAAATTGGCTTTCGTTCTTGAGTTAAGATGAGATTGATGCGTTCTTGAGGAAATTGTATCAATTTTAGAGTTCTGTTTGATTAAATTCTGTACATGTATTGGGTATCTGAATCTAAGGAGAAATTGGGAAAAAGAGTTGAATTTAGTCGAGTTAAGATCAGAAAGCGAGTTGAAAATTTTGTCAGGTTTGCCTAGGGAAGGGCTGGCGTGGCACGCCCCAGTTGCGCCAGAGGGCTGGGGCGGCGCGCCAGCAGTGAGCCATTTTGAGGTCTCTGAACTTTGGGGCTGGCGTCCCGCGCCAACAATGCACCCGGGACGTCTGCCCCCACCCGTTTTTCATCGTTTAGCCCGTCCAAGTTCTTCTAAAGTGTAATAACACTTCCTATCGATTATAACTACTCTAAATGACTTCTAAACATCTAGAAATCATCTGTAAACATGAATCATAACCTTGAATCCATAAATTCAAATTCAAGAAAAGTTAAAAGCAACGTTTAGATAGTTCTTAGAGTCTTTTCAAAAGTCTTTTACAAATATTTTAAACTTGTTTTAAAGAGTTGAGCACTGAGTTGAGCAGGAGTAAGAGTGAAGTTTATTTCTTCAAAAGACTATATGGGAACTAAGTATTCCCAAGAGTAAAATGTTTTCACATTTAAGCAAGAGAGGAAACATTGATTTCCAAGAGAGCATTTGAGCTAGTTTTTGAGTAATAATCGCAAACCACAGAAAGAGTTATGTTTTTCAACATATGAGCTAGTTACATTTTGAGAGTAGTATTGAGCACCGATTTGGGGATGAGTTTGAGTTCAGATAATTCAAAGTCTCCATAAACCGTGTAGCCAACATGGATAGAAAAGGGTCATACTTTTTAGATGATTCCTTAATGCTTTTAGCATAGACTAGTGGATCCACTTAGTGAGTTAGGTTCTATACCCCCGGTAGGGTATAGGACGGCCCTGGCAGCGTGAGGCAAAATGTTGTATCATCACATAGCTTATAGTGATCGTTGTCGGTTAGAAAAACTCCCACAGATATATTTTTTATTCTTATATACACAGAGTTACTTGTAATTTCATATACAAACTAAGTTATTGTGTGTTTTTCAATACACTGAGTTGTTATTTACATGTTTTAAAGATTTTCTTTATATTGCATCCTTATTACTGCTTTATATTGAAATGAGTTGACTTGAGTTGAGACAAGGTAAGTTTCATAAGTTCCATTTCAAGCTTATGTCTTCTTTTAGTATTCCCCTCACGTGCTCATACATTCCATGTACTGATGTCATTTGGCCTGCATCTTTTATGATGCAGATACAGGTAACCAGGATCAGCATCCAGCGCTTCATTGATCCAGTTGAGCATTTCAGAGTCATTTGGTGAGCCTTCTTGCTTTCCGAAGGATCCCTTTATTATTGCTTTATCATTTCAGTTGTTAGGATGATCGGGGGTCTTGTCCCGACATCCCTCTTAGTATTAGAGGCTTCATAGACAGATAGTTATTAGTTCATTAGTCTTGATATTTCAGTTGTTTTGATTATAAGACTTGAGTTTCCTTACTGGCCAGTTGAATGTTTTATTTTATAACATTCTAGTTTATTACATGAACTTATCTTTGTTGAGTAAAGTCTTCCGCTGAGTAGTAAGCCAGGCTAAGGGTTCTCTTGGGGCCAGCAATGGTTCTCGAGTGTCAGTCCTGCCCAGGGTGTAGGCTCGGGGCATGATAAAAACATTTAACAAAATAAATGAAACAGACTTCTCAAACTATACTTTCTATCTATGAAGCCTCTAAATGACAAAGATGAAAGTCGGGACAGGACCCACGACATCCTGATGAAACTAAAAAGTAAATGAAATCCTCCGGAAGCAAGGAGGCTCACAATAGCTATCTGGAATTGTAAGTGGTATCAACAAAGCGCCTGTTGATGATCCTGAATACTTGTATCTGCATCATGAAATGATGCAGGCCAAATGGCTCAGTACATGGAATGTACGAGCATGTAAGGGATATTCTAAAGCATAAAAATAAGCTTGCACTGATGGAAAAGAAACATACTTACCTCTTCTCAACTCACTCAACTAAACTCAACTCAAGAATAAGATACTCAACTCAAAGATTAGATACTCAACTCAAAGATATGATACTCAACTCAAAGGTTAGATACTCAACTCAAAGATATGATACTCAACTCAAAGGTTAGATACTCAACTCAAAGATACGATACTCAACTCTTGATCCTCAACTCAAGATAAAGCAACAATAAAAGATGTGATATATGAAAATCTTTTAAAAAAGTAGATAGCAACTCAATGTATTGAAGAATACAATAACAACTCAATTTATATATAAAAATACAATATAACTCTGTGGGAGTTTCTCTAACCGACAACCATCACTATGAGCTATGTGATGATACAATGTCTCGCCCACACTGCCAAAACTGTCATATACCTTGTCGGGGTATAGAACCTCTCAACTAAGTGGATTGTAACACCTCGTAGTCTAGTAGGCCAACTAGGGCTAAGTTAGAGGGCCACAAGCCAAGGGAATAGGGTAAGGGCCAAGGCTGCCCAAAGCTTGCCAAGACACTTCCCCATCTTCATGACCACCACCAAGGCTCGTGGTGTGGTCCGTGGTGGCAAGGGAAGTAGCTCCCCATGGGCTGCCTAAAGTTGGCTCATCTCCACGAGCCACTTCACGGCCAGTGGTGAAGACCACGGCTCGTGGGAAGGCTCGTGGTGATGTCTTTACCCCTTAGAGGCCAAGACAAGGTGGCCTAGCCACTAGACCAAGGACCACGGGCAGGACCACGGCCAGTGGTGAGGACCACGGCTCGTGGAGCCTGCCGTGAGGCCTTGGCACAAGGCAGCCAAGTGGGGCTATTTTTGGAATTTCTAATTTAAGTTAGCATTAAATGAGGTCATTTAGCCTAGACTTAGTACACCTATATAAGTGATTTTAATCATTTAAACTCACCATTCAAGACATTATTTACAAAACCCTAAAAGAATCCCAAAGTTCATCCTGTCAAATATTCTCTCTCTAGAAAGAAGAAGAAGAAGAAGAAGAAGAAGAAGAAGATGGTTCAATATAGATCAAGTCTACCAATCTTCAAGATTTTGAGGGCTTTGTAAGCAAGGTATGATAGCTCTTCATCCATGGATTCCTTCCATCCATGGAGTCCTCTAGTTTTCCCCAATTGTGAAGTTAAAATCCCCAATTAGTGTTAGGGTTTCTTTGAATCTTGTGGGTATTGATGAATGTTGATCCAAATGAGTGGATACTGATTGTTTATGATTGAATTGATAGTAAATCATGTTTTTAGGATGAAATTACATGTACCCATGTCTATAACGATGAAATTGATGTAAGTGGGTTTTGTGCCTTGAAAGGAAAAATTGAGGATTTAGAGATAATCTTCTAGTATTGATGATATGTATAGTATATTGCTTGAGAGAATATCATATAGACACGAATTGAATGAGATTAAGGTCTACATGTTGAATTATGACTAGTAGTGCTTGATATTGAGCCTATATGATGATATATGATTAGAATTGCTTAAGAATGAAGCATGTAATTAAAATGTCTTGAGATCTAGGCATATGCGAAGATTTATGAGAAGCATTACTTTGAGAGTAAGTCTTGTAGTTATGAATGTTCATTACTAGGGCTCTGAGAGTAAAGATATTATGATGAATTATTAATGTTAAGGCTTTGAGAGTGAAGCTTATATGCTAATGGTAGAATAGTAGATAAAATTATTGTGGAAGGACTTTACCCATATGACCTACCTTATGTATGTATGAATGTATAAATGTGAAAGGTTTTCTCACATTGAATGATTCTAGGTTGAAAGGTTTGCTCACCTAAAATGAATCAAAGCATGTTAATTAAGATAGCTTGAAGTTGTGATATGAAATCCCTTCATGAATAAGCTTGACTTGGTAAGACAAGACCATGCATATTAGCTTGAGTAGTAGATCCCATGGATAGCCTTGGATTGAGAAATCGTACCCTTCCTAAGGTTAGCTTGAACTAGCATAATAGAATGCTTGCATGATAGCATGACTTGGTTAGGCCAAACTATTTCATTGGTAGCTTGGATTGATCAATAGTACCCTTCCTTGAGTAGCTTGGACTAGCATGATAGTATGCTTTCCATGATAGCTTGGTCTAGCATAATATGGTGCTTTTCCTTGGTAGCCTTGAATTAGTAAATCGTAACCATTCATGTGTGATGACCTGCCTTGTACTAAGTAAAGAAATACTTTCCATGACTTGTGCCAAGAGCTAAAAAGGGACTAGTCCCCAACCAAGAAGTAAGTTTATGATGAAACAAGGTTACTTCAAGGAAGTATCGTAAGTATGTTTTAATATGAGATTTGCTTGTATGATGTATGATTAGCTTGGAATGTTGCTAAGAGTTGCGTTCCTTAATATGTTTGACTAAAGGTGAATGTTCCCTTGTCTATGAGAAATAAGCTAAGGATGAGATTAAAAGATGATGAACATGAATGGTGGCCTAAAGTGGTTTACTTAGCATGGGTGAGATTTATGGGGTCTTATCCATGCCTTGCACAAGTATGCCTTGAGGTTACTTATAAGGTGTTTCTCGTATGCTATGATGATCTAAGTATTGACTATGCTTATGAATATGTTGTATCTCTTATGCTTGTAGCTTATGTCTTATGTTAACTAATGTTTATGTTATGCTCTTGATGATGTTATGCTAGCTACCATATTTAGTATATTTTATACTAACACATACTCTTACCTACATTCTTATCAAATGTAGAGTCCGGCGATATTGAGTTTCATCCCCGTGGCTATAATCTTAGTAGAAGCAGGGATTGAAGTTTTGGTGAGTCCTCATAGTTTTCGAGGAGATAGCCACCATGTTCTTACGTCTTTATTCTTATGTTTAGACTATTGTATGGGCTGCTTCCCAAAGATGTTCATGTTCTAGATGGTTTGAGACAAAGTGTAACAGGCTTCCGCTCGTTTTATAAAAGACTTTGATCTTATGGAAAATATTTTAAATTTCCGCATCATTTCTATTACTTTATGTCATGATATGCTAAGTGGCTTGTATGAGGCTTCTCGGGGTCTTGTATGCCTTGTTACGTCTAGAGGTACCCCTAGGTCGTGACAAACTTGGTATCTGAGCACAAGGTTTAGAATGATTCTTGGATGTCTCAAAACCACGTCTAGTAGAGTCATGTTCATAAGTGTGAAGCGCGCCACATTTATGAATGAGAAGATATTAGATGATTAGGAAATCTCACTTCTTCATTACTCCAAGTCGTGCGATAGAGTTCAACTTTATAAGGTCTTTCTCCCAATCCTTACCTGATGGTCTTCAGGATATGACTACTAGAAGGGCTCAGGCTAGAAGGAATGAGGAAGACAATGTGGATTAAAAATCTCCTCCTTAAGCTCCGATCGACCCTTTGGCCGAGAATGTGACTAATGAGGTGTTTAGGTCAATGCTCCTAGGTATAATGAAGATAGGGTGTCTAAAACTAAACCGCAAGAAATTAGTAGTTGATCCCTATTGCCTACTTGTGCTAGGTGTGGAAAGAGACATGAAGGTAGATGTTTAGCCGGCATAGAGGGTTGATTTAGTTGTGGTGAAATTGGTCACAAAATGAGGAATTGTCTTAAGGCAAAGGCTAAAGGAAGATAAGATGCTCCTAAGTGAAACTGGTTTTATGCACTTCAAGCTAGAAGTGAAGAAGGGTGTGCTCCCGATGTGGATCCCGATATGTTGATAGCTTCTTAATTTATATTTGTGATTTGCTAGATTTTTGATGTTATCTTTGTGATGGTTTGGTTGCATTCCTATGATGCTCCTATGTAATTGTAGAACCCGTGTAGTCAATTGTTAGTCCTGAATGAGCCTATCCGAGAGTGGGAGGGGAAAATCTATACCATAAGTTTGGATTATTTCTTGTTTTAAAGTTGACTTTTAAGGGTTGCATGTACCACCTAGTTAAGGTGAGGGAGATAGGTTTAAGTGTTGACCAACTTCAAAGAGTTAGTTACCTTTCTAAGATTTGACCTTAGGTCGGGTTACCACCAAATGAGGGTGAAAGATGATGATGTTCCGAAAGCGGCTTTTATAATCCGGTTTGGTCATTATAAGTAAGGTGTTTAGATAATACCTAGCTATGTTTGGTTAGTAGACTCTACCAAGGATAGTGTTATGGTTTAAGATGGTTCCGGATCATCTTATGTGTTAAATGTGAAAGTTAAGCAATGTATTGATCCGACCTTAGTAGAATAGAAAGAGACGGTGCTTAGAAAGTCCGTGGAGGCTTCCTCCCAAGGGAGAGATGGTGTGCCTAGATAGCAAGGTCATTGTGTGTTCCTTATGTTAATAATTTGGGATTGCTTTAAATATCCCACCCATGAAGGGGTGTAGTAAGTTTAGTAAGAGAGGGAAGCTTAGTCCCCACATTATAGGCCCATGAGAGATCTTGAGACATGTTGTTAGGATGCTTATGAGTTAGCTTTGCCTAGTGAGTTGGCATAGGTGCATCCGGTTGTCCATGTCTCTAAGTTGAAAAGAGTGTGTTGGAGATCCCTATGGTTAGCTCCTTATTTGAAGTCATGTGTGTGTAGATGTTCCCATGATTTCCCCTATGTGATGCATGTTCATGAAAGTTTGTGTTTAGAAAGAAAATGAGTTTATATGATTGATTTCCTCATGTTGTAGTGCATTGAGTATGAGTTGCCTATAGACTTCATGAGATGAAGAGATGAACATGTCTTGGATGTATGCTTTGAGTATAGATTGCATATAGGCTCCATGAGTTTATGTTGAGCATGTTTTAGCTCGGAGATGGTAGTTCCTCCTTGGACATGATTAGTTATGAGATGTCATGCATAATGGGTTGTTAGATGAAGTTCCTACTTCCTTGTGTTGCATTGAGTATATTTAGCTTGGAGATGAAGTTCCTCCTTGGTTGTGTGCATTTAGATGTGTTGCATGCATGATGGGCTGCTAGTCTAGAGTCGTTTCCTTTAAGAGATGCCTAGAACGTCATACGAGGACGAATGTCCCCAAGGGGGAGATATTGTAACATCCCGTAGTCTAGTAGGCCAACTAGGGCTAAGTTAGAGGGCAACAAGCCAAGGGAAAAGGGCAAGGGCCAAGGCTGCCCCATCTTCACGACCACCACCACGGCCAGTGGTGAGGACCACGGCTCGTGGTGTGGTCCGTGGTGGCTAGGGCAGTAGCTCCCCATGGGCTGCCTAAAATTGGCTCATCTCCACGAGCCACTTCACGTCCAGTGGTGAAGACCACGGCTCGTGGTGATGCCTTCACCCCTTAGAGGCCAAGCCAAGGTGGCCTAGCCACTGGACCAAGGACCACGGGCAGGAACACGGCCAGTGGTGAGGACCACGGCTCGTGGAGCCTACTGTGAGGCCTGGGCACAAGGCTGCCAAGTGGGGCTATTTTGGGAATTTCCAATTTAAGTTAGCATTAAGTGAGGTCGTTTTACCTAGACTTAATACACCTATATAAGTGATTTTAACCCTTTAAACTCACCATTCAAGACATTATTTCTAAAACCCCAAAAGAATCCCAAAGTTCATCCTCTCAAATATTCTCTCTCTAGGAAGAAGAAGAAGAAGAAGAAGAAGAAGAAGAAGAGGGTTAAAGCTAGATCAAGTCTTCCAATCTTCAAGCTTTTGAGGGCTTTGTAAGCAAGGTATAATAGCTCTTAATCCATGGATTCCTTCCATCCATGGAGTCCCCTAGTTTTCCCCAATTGTGAAGTTGAAATCCTTAATTTGAGTTAGGCTTTCTTTCAATATTGTGGGTATTGATGAATGTTGATCAAAATGAGTGGATAATGATTGTTTATGATTGAATTGATAATAAATCATGTTTTTAGGATGAAATTACATGTACCCATGCCTAACCCATGTCTAGAAAGATTAAATTGATGTAAGTGGATTTTATGCCTTGAAAGGGAAAATTGAGAATTTAGAGATAATCTTCTAGGATTAATGATATGTATAGTAGATTGCTTGAGAGTAAATCATATAGACACGAATTGAATGATATTAAGGTCTACATGTTTAATTATGACTAGTAGTGCTTCAGATTGAGCCTATAGAATGATATATGATTAGAATTGCTTAAGAATGAAGCATGTGGTTAAAATGTCTTGAGATCTAGGCATATGAAAAGATTTATGAGAAGCACTAGTTTGAGAGTAAGGCTTGTAGTTATGAATGTTGATTACTAGGGTTTTGAGAGTAAAACTAATATGATGAATTATTAATGTTAAGGCTTTGAGAGTGAAGCTTGTATGCTAATGGTAGAATAGTAGATAGAATTGTTGTGGAAGGACTTTACCCACATGACCTACCTTATGTATGTATGAATGTATAAATGTGAAAGGTTTTCTCAGATTGAATGATTCTAGGTTGAAAGGTTTGCTCACCTAAAATGAATCAAAGCATGTTAATTAATATAGCTTGAAGTTGTGATATGAAATCCCTTCATGAATAAGCTTGACTTGGTAAGACAAGACCATGCATGTTAGCTTGAGTAGTAGATCTCATGAATAGCCTTGGATTGAGAAATGGTACCCTTCCTAAGGTTAGCTTGAACTAGCATAATAGAATGCTTGCATGATAGCATGACTTGGTTAGGCCAAACCATTTCATTGGTAGCTTTGATTGATCAATAGTACCTTTCCTTGACTAGCTTGGACTAGCATGATAATATGCTTTCCATGATAGCTTGGTCTAGCATAATATGGTGCTTTTCCTTGGTAGCCTTGAATTAGTAAATCATAACCATTCATGTGTGATGGCTTGCCTTGTACTAAGTAAAGAAGTATTTTCCATGACTTGTGGCAAGAGCTAAAGAGGGACTAGTCCCCAACCAAGAAGTATGTTTATGATGAAACAAGGTTACTTCAAGAAAGTATTGTAAGTATCTTTTAATATGAGATTTGCTTGTATGATGTATGATTATCTTGGAATGTTGCTAAGAGTTGCCTTCCTTGATATGAACATGAATGGTGGCCTAAAGTGGTTTACTTAGCATGGGTGAGATTTATGGGGTCTTATCCATGCCTTGCACAAGTATGCCTTGAGGTTACTTATAAGGTGTTTCTCGTATGCTATGATGATCTAAGTATTGACTATGCTTATGAATATGTTGTATCTCTTATGCTTGTAGCTTATGTCTTATGTTAACTAATGTTTATGTTATGCTCTTGATGATGTTATGCTAGCTACCATATTTAGTATATTTTATACTAACACATACTCTTACCTACATTCTTATCAAATGTAGGGTCCGGCGATATTGAGTTTCATCCCCGTGGCTATAATCTTAGTAGAAGCAGGGATTGAAGTTTTGGTGAGTCCTCATAGTGTTCGAGGAGATAGCCACCATGTTCTTACGTCTTTCTTCTTATGTTTAGACAATTGTATGGGCTGCGTTCCAAAGATGTTCATGGTTTAGATGGTTTGAGACAAAGTGTAATAGACTTCCGCTCGTTTTATAAAAGACTTTGATCTTATGGAAAATGTTTTAAATTTCCGCATCATTTATATTACTTTATGTCATGATATGCTAAGTAGCTCTTATGAGGCCTCTCGGGGTCTTGTACGCCATGTTACGTCTAGGGGTACCCCTGGGTCGTGACATGGATCCACTAGTCTATGCTAAAAGGCACTAAGGAATCATCTAAAAAGTATGACCCTTTCTACCCACGTTGACTACATGGTTTATGGAGACTTGAGTTATCTGAACTCGTGCCCATATCAGTGCTCAATACTACTCCTAAAATTATACTCAGCTCATATGTTAAAAAACACAACTCTTTCTGTGTTTTGAGATTATTACTCCAAAAAATTTCTTTTAAAAGAGATATTACTCAAATTACTCAAAACTCTTTTGGAAATCTGAGTTTCCTCCTCTTTTGAATGTGAAAACATTTACTCTTGGGAATACTTAGTTCTCATATATTATTTTAAAGAAAATGAGCTAAACTCTATTCTTTCTCAACTCAACTCAGGTGTTCAAGTCTTAAAACAAGTTTAGAAAAAATTGTAAAAGACTTCTCAAAATAAAGTTCATGCCGAATTATGGACGTAAACGACTCAATTCAAGGTTTTTAATAACCATACATAGAACTCAATACTCGAGACTCAACAACTCCGAACTCAAGAACTTCAATGGTAATACTCATTTCAAGAATGCTTGACTCAGAGGGTTCATGCGGAATTATGGGCATGAACTACTCAACTCAAGGGCACATAGATACTTCTCATCTCCAGACTACTCGACTTATAGGGTTCATGCGGAATTATGGGCATGAACTACTCAATTCAAGGACTTCATGGGTAACATGTAATAGTTCCATGATTAGGAATATAATCTCAAAAGGGTTCGGAACTTGATACTCAAGACTTAGAACTTAAAGATACTACTTCTTTCAAAGATGCTCAGTTTACGAAGTTCATGCGAAATTTATGGGCATGAACAACTCAAATCGAGGGTCTACATAACAATATGAAACTCATGTATACGAATCATCGCATTCTCATACTTACTTCCTCAAAACTTAGTTCAAATTGATAGTTTATCACAAAGTATTTACAATTGAAGACTTTCTTGGACTCTACTCTTAACTCTCTCTTGAAATTGAATTATGAATTCAAGAGTTCGGCTTCATGATATGAAGGATCTCATGATGATAATGTAGGCTCATGAATAAATTCTCCTCATTCTCATACTCACTTGCTCGAGTCTTGAAACAAGTTATTAGAAGTTTTAGAAGACTCCTCAAAAAGATTCAAAGAGACTTCCTCAAAACGTTCGAAAGAACTCTCAACATTTAACTCTTAGCTCTACCTTGAATTTGAATTATGAATTATGAATTCAAGGTTATGATTCATGTTATGAATGATTTCTAGATGTTTAGAATTCATTTAGAGTAGTTAGAATTGATAGGAAGTGTTAGTACACTTTAGAAGGACTCAGACGGGCTAAACGACAAAGAACGGGTGGGGGCGGACGTCCCGGGCACACTGCTGGCGCGGGGAGCCAGCCCCTAAAGTTCAGAGAGCATATTCTGGAGCACAGCTGGGGCGTCGCCCCTCCCCAGGCGATTCCAACAAATTTTTTGACTCGTTTTTTTACCTTAATTCGACTAAAATCGAATGGCTTCTTCCCCAATTACTTAGAATCGAACACCCAACATTAGTATACGATAATCCACTCAAAACTACACTCAAAATACTAATACTTATCTCAAGAACTCATCATCAACCCCATAAATCAGGATTTACGAATGAACTTCAAGAACACTTATCAAGAACTCAATTTCTTCGATTTCAAGAACTAAATTGTAATGAAATTAACATGATTGGTGTGTGGGTGAATGAACCCAACACTATGAGAACTCACATACTTCTTAGGGATCTAACTCTTGGCGAAATCCGCAACCAAAATCTCAAGAACTTGACGAAATCTTGACCTTCCTCCTCTTTTCTCCTCTTCTCTCTTCTTGAACTCTTTTCTAAAACCCTAGTGTGAATCAGGATTTGTGTAAACTGAACCAAATCAGTTTAAACCCCTAATAAAATACTAAAAATGAAATAAATCTGATTGGGTAAGGAAAAGACCAAAATACCCCTCTTAAATCCGGGTAACTTTCTTTAAATAGACAACTCGACTTCAAACAGTCATATCTCCCCCCATAGGTGGCGTTGGAAAGAGGACTCAGAGATCTTTCATTTGATATCTTATGGGTCTCCTAAATCATCATGTACTGAAAGTTATGGTCGTTTGAAGTTGACCCACAACTTAAAAGAACTAAGGAATGACTTGAATGAATTTTTTTTAATTTTTTTTGGAACTCAAGGTGCTGCATCTAGTGACCTTAACACTTAAGAAAATTTAAATTCCTCGGTAAAATCTTACTCACAACGAAGGATGGTTCGAGTCTTAGTTCAAAAAAAATCTAGGGTGTTATAATTAGCTTATATATTCAGTCGATATTTTTTACTTTTTATTATTTTAAGAATATATATATATCATAATTTTATAGAAGTTAAACAATGGTTGATAATGTAAAATATAAAAGACATTTAGAAAAGTCAATATATATATATTATGATTTTAAAGAAGTTAAACAATGGTTGATAATGTAAAAATATAATAGACATTTAGAAAAGTCAATTAGGAAAAAGAGGAAAGAGTTTCTATTATTTAAAATTGAGGGAGAGTTTGATTATTTTTTAAACAAAATAAAAATAAATTAGAAGTGTTTGTAATTTTCACCCGAAAATATTATTCCAAAAACATTTATATAATATAGCAAACAAGAAGAGGGGAATAAGGGGTGAGGGGTACCACCAACGGATGTGATTCAGCGGATGATGTTGGTCCTCTTATAATCAAAGGTATTGGATTCAAGTCTTGGGTATGAAAAAATCCTTAGTACAGAGCAATCCCCCCCCCCCCCTCCGAAAGGAAACCTGTGTGGCCCAAATTTAAAATAATCAAGCTTCAATATAAATAATCAAACACCAGAGAATTTTTTTATATATATAAAAAAAAAAGGTCATTTGGGGATGGTGTGTGGGAGGGGGTGTAGAGCAGGTTGGGTGGATTAATTGTTCGGGGGGGGGGGGGGGGGGGGAGAAACAAAAAAAA
>JAJONR010001781.1:0-79689 GCA_029582245.1 Solanum etuberosum | reverse complement strand
TCTTGATTTAGTAGAATTGGTTGAAGAGAATGAAGTTCAGTTTATTTTGTCATAGTTAAAGGTCTTATTTTTAGCTCAGTTTCAGTGTTTTTGTGAGGTGTGAATTTGTGTATCTCTTTTTTTTTTCAGAATTAAAGATTTGATTTTTAGATCAGTTTTGATGTCTGGATTTGTAAACTCTTTGTCATAATTAGTTGAAATTCAAGGATTTTGAGTATCCATTGGGAGAAATTTCTTGATTTAGTAGAACTGATGGAGAGATAAAGATTAAGAATGAAGATATTCGGGACAAGGTGAGAGTGACTTTCGTGGGAGACAAAATGAAGAAGTGAGATTGAGATGATTCGGGCATGTAAGGAGGAGATGCACAAACTATGGTGGGTTTAATGAGAGGTAGGGGTAGGGCGAAAATGTATTGGAGAGAGGTGATTAGACATGACATGATGCATCTTTACTTTATTGAGGACATGTCCTTAGATAGTAGTATATGTGAGGGCGCTTATTAAGATAGAAGGTTAGTAGTTAGTTGAGTGTTGTCTTACTTCCCTGTGGGATAGGCTTGGTGTTAGTTTGGTGCGCATTATCTGTTTCTCTGCTCATACCAGCAGTAGTAGCATTACTCTCGTTGTTTCTTGTCCTACGATTGCTGTGATTATCTGTTGTCTCATGTGCTTCAGTTATCGCATTTTTTGGCTATTGTTATTGTTCCTTGTCTTATGAATGCTATGTAATGCTTTCCCTATTATTTGCTATGTCCTCTTTACTTCTGTATTTTTCTTTTTTTTAAATGCTCTTATATGTGTTACTCGACCTGAGGGTCTTTCGGAAACAACCTCGGTAAGGTCTGTGTACACACACTAGGTATGTTGTTGTTGGGTGAAGAGAATGGAGTTCAGTTTCAGTCTTTACTTGATGTCTGAATTTGTATATCGTTTTCCATAGTTAAAGGTCTGATTTTTAGCTCAGAGTCAATATTTTCTTGATGTCGGGGTTTTTATATGTATTTTGTTATAGTTAAAGGTATGATTTTTAGTGCAGTTTCAAACTTTTTGATGTCTGAATTTGTATATATTTTACCATGATTAGTTGAATTTCAGGGATTTTTGAGTATCCATTGGAAAAAAATAATCTTGATTCAGTAGAACTGGTGAAGAAAATGGAGTGTAGTTTGAAGGAACATATAACCACTCTTTCTTTTGCTGCCGATGAATCTATGACGGAGATGGGTTCTGGAAATTATGGGTATTTTCTCATAATTTTTTTCTTTGTTTTCATTCTTTGAATTATTCTAGTTTATTTTCTTGATTTTTGTTAATCTTTCTTTCTTTTTTCTTCTTTAGGTGCTCGCATTATAGAAGAAGATGCAAAATTAGAGCACCTTGTTGTGATGAGATATTTGATTGCAGACTTTGCCATAATGATTCAAAGGTAGAAACTTTTTTCATATTCAGTTGAATTTTTTTTGGGTTTTTTCTTCTTTTTATGTGATAATTAATCTTAGTTTTTTCATTTCTTGATCAGAATTCTTTAGATGTTGATCCACTCAAACGACACGATATTCCTCGCCATGATATTAAAAGGGTTAGTTTTCAATGTTTTCCCTCATCTGTTGTATAAAGATTCTATAGTTATGCTTATGTTGTTCGAATTCTTCAAAAATATCACCCGTGTGTGTGTCGAATCCTCCTAAAACTATCCCGAGCAACACATCTTAAAATAGGTAATCCTCTTTCTTTAGATAAGGAAAGAAGAACACAAAGGGCAGGTGATTTAGGCTTTATGTTTTGTGTAATTCTCGACGAAGCTATTCTAGTTTGATTGTGTGGATAGGTAGAACATTTTTCTTATGGGGAGATCTGTATAGCCACATGGGTTTTGTCATCTCGGTAGGAAAATATAGAGAACGTCAAGTGCTTTGTACGATAGATTTTGTTTTATATGATACTAGACTGAGATGAGCTTAACTGTGCGACATGGTGAATGAAGAATCATATAGTCGATCCCAGCTTTCTTGAGATTGATACGTAGTTGTTGTAGAATACAGCTAGCTATTTTATGCATCACCTGATGTTAATCAAATTGCGAAGCTCAAGAACCATTTTTCTAGTTACTTTATTAAATTGATCTTCTTTTCATTATATCTCTTCTTTCGTACAAACTTATGCTTCATCTCTGTTACAAATTGAAGTTTCTCTCAGTCATTTTCATTTGCAGTTGAGACATATTTGATTGACTGACCGATTATATAAAGTGTGAGTGATCATGGTGTGATCATAGTACTCCAGGAATTTGGCTAAGGGTGTTCAAGATTTGATATATATGTATAAAAAGTAATTTTGACCTATATACGCATTATAATTTTTTTTTGTACATAATACAATTTTCTGACAAAGGGTGTTCAACTTACCACCCTTCGGTCAATGTGGCTCCACATGGTACTTGACTAAGATTCTTGTTGTCACACCTTTTGATGTTGACTGATTTGAGTATGTTTTCTCTATATGTTTTTCAGGTCATTTGCTCATTGTGTAATACTGAACAGGATGTGAGTTCCCTCAATTGTTAACGACTCGATTTAGTTTTTATAAGTGTTGAGTTGATGTTAAATTTGCTTGGTCCTTGATTGTGCTTTAGGTTCAACAAAAATGCATCCAATGCGGGGTTTGCATGGGGAAGTACTTTTGCTCAAAATGCAACTTCTTCGATGATGATGTAAAATTCTTTATATAATTCGTCTACGATATAGTTTGCTCGATATTTATACTATGCTTAAACAAGATGATTTTTATTTTTAGGTCTCGAAGAATCAATACCACTGTGATAAATGTGGAATCTGCAGGTTAATATCTTTCTCATACTTGTACATCATTATCGGTTCTCTAATGCATTTTCCTAAATTACACCATATTTGTGTAAACACAAAGTCAACAATATCTGAAACATAGGCTGGTCTGTAGTCACAAAATGGGCTGAAGGCAACCTTTCTTACGGAGGCGCTTCGTTTTGAGTGCTCGCTAAATAATGTCCCGTTAACGAGTTCCATATGTAATTAGGATTACTTGTGGTTGATTATAGATGGTATGGATTAGAAATGATTCAGTCTAGTTTAGTATTATTGTGTCTCTTTACTTTCTATACCTGCAATACAGCCATAAAAAGACATAAGCTATGTTGCTCGGACTCTTCAAAAATATTGTTGCACCCATGTCAACAACAACAACAACACTTGTGGAAACATAACCCGTAACAACAACATGATAGTAATAAAACCGAGGGATAAGAGACAACAAATAGTAATAGAAAACTAAGAATGAGATATATGGAAATAATAAAAATAACGAAAATAATAGTAATATTACTACCATTTCAGTTAAACTTACATCAGTTGCATCATCTGCACATGCCATTGTATATTTTTGGTGCGGTAATGTTGTGTCTAATATATTATTCATCATTTTCCGGTTAAAAAATATTCGAAAACAGAACGGGTGGCGAGGAGAATTTCTTTCACTGTGACACATGTGGTGAGTGAGATGCACAACCTTTAATTAGAACTTAATTTACCAATAAAAGCTCTTATCAACAATGTTGCTCGGACTCTCTAAAATAGTTGTTGGTGCGTGTCGGATCCTCCTAGAGTAGTGCAATTTTATACTTTCGGGTTATCTGACATCAGTGCAGCAACATTTTTGGAGAGTTCGAGCATCATAACTTATTAGGTTGTATTTAGTTTGTTAGCTATGGAACATCCTTCCTTTTGCAGGATGCTGCTATACAAATTCGATGAAGGAATCACATAAATGTATAGAAAGAGCGATGCACCACAATTGCCCTGTTTGCTTTGAGGTAAGGGCAGAATTCCGATGATAACCCTGAAACGGACGCAGGGTACCGTAAGGGGGTTACGTAAAAAAAATACACTATATTTTTCAGAGTGAGATATAGTGTAATTTTTTGACGTATCAAAATTTTTTTATATGTATATATGGTAGATTTTGAACCCCCTTAATTTCTTTTTGAGTTGATTTTTTTATATTTGAACCCCCTAAGTAGAATTCCTAACTCTGCCTCTTCTTTCAACTAAATGCAGTATATTTTTTATACAACAAAAAACATCATCGTCTTGCCTTGCGGTCACACAATGCATCTGGAGTGTGTCATGCAGATGGAACAACATTTCCAGTACGTATGTGATGTCAGACGTGTTATGATTTTCTATGAACAATCAATTCCTTAATGATCCCATAACAGAACACCCCTCCCAGTTTGGTCTATGTTGCTCGGACTCTTCAAAAACATCGCTAGTTGTTTGTCGTATCCTCAAAAAGCTATGCATTTTTGGATGATCCGAGAAACATAGATTTTGGTTGCATTGTGCTCGGTTCCAATAATTTGTGCATGCAGGTATTCTTGTCCTGTTTGCTCAAGATCATACTGTGACATGTCTCGAGTCTGGGAGCAACTGGACCAGGAGGTGCATACTACATGCTCCCTCCATTTCAATTTGTTTGTCTGTTTTTTACTAGACATGGAGCTCAAGAAAACAAAGGCGGCATTTGGATCTTCTGATCTTAAGCTAAAAATATGTAGAATGTACCAAAATGACCTTTAATGTCTTAAATGTGTCGTGTGGAAAGTTAGAACTAAAGAGTTGTCAAAAAAGGAAAAGACAAACAAATTGAAACTGACGGATTGACGTTTTTTTTCCCGACTCTTCTCTTCAAACTGACTAGCTTCATCTATTTTCTAAATTCTAGGTTGCGTCAACAGCTATTCCTGAAATGTATCAGAACAAGATGGTAAGAAACAAGTTTGTCGATCCATTTGAAATTTCATACAAGAATTTGTTCGCCTTTTATCTTACATTTGAGATTCTTTGATAGTTTTATTTTTTATTTTAGGTTTGGATTCTTTGCAACGACTGTGCGGAAACATCTGTGGTTAACTTCCATATAGTAGCACATAAATGTCCAAGTTGCAAATCATATAATACAAGGCAGACAAGAGGAGGGTCCAGTTCATGCTCTAATATTACCGAAATGGTCAGATGAGGTTCTTAATGGCGACATTGGATCAGATTTTTTCTTCAAATTACTATTGCCAAGCTTTTAAACGATGAAATCAATGCCCACGAGTCACGACTGCAACAATTGGTATGATTATAACTTCATTATTTTCCACGAGTTTACCAGGGGAAGCATCGAGGAGGAATTTACAGGTAATTAAAGTTGTCGAACATTGCTCACTTGTTCTTTCACGTAATCTCTTTCTCTACTGCTTTATGTAGTGACAGATATAGAATTTTAAGTTTATGAGTTTTGAACTCAATAGTCCGTTTTACTTTTCTAGATTCGAGATAGATTAGTTATATGTATTGAGTGGATTCTCCTCAACACAATCATAAGTTCCGGAGGAAAACTACTGAATTCTGTTGAACTCGTATATGAATACAAGAAGATGTTCCAAAATGAACTTTGATTAGCAGTATTTGTGCAAAACTTAATTAAACTTGACAACAGTGTGGATTTTTGTTGCTATATTTTGTTCTTTGATCTACCTAGTATTCGAAGCTTACTAGCCCGACTAATCTGTATTGACGTCATGTAAGGTCCACATGCTCTCTTTACTAGGAGTTTTTCCATTTTCGAGGCTTAATGAGAGACTCATACACTCTTCTTGATTAACAAATTGAAAGTGTTATTTCTCTTATCCAGAGGTCTTGGTTTTGATCCTTCTGAATAGAAAAATTCTTTGATAGGAAGACTCTACGCAACATGAATCTGGCTTAGTCAGTACAACTATTGTTAATTTGTTCTCCTGTCTTCCATCAATATTCTGATAAAAATTTAGTACAGATGTAGGATACATTTTTTTTCTTTTTCTACTACATTCTTTCAAAAATTCTATAAAAGAAAAATGTAGTCACGGAGACGATTTTGATAGAAAACGTTTTACTCCCATATGAGACTTTTCAACACGAATTTGAACTAGTCTGATCTCAAAGCAGATAGTGGACATTGACATGCTCTAGTGCTTGGAGAATAAAAGTTGGATTTTTCTCTTGTTATGTGGTTGCAGTGGCCTTGCATTTCTTTCAGCATGCTGAAATAATAATAACAATAATAATAAATATTGTTTTTACATAAAATATATAATTCCAAACCAAACTAAAAATACAATACAAGCTAGAATATTTTTTTTAAATACAAAACATTCAAAAAATTACTTTTAAAATGTTATTTCCTTTATTTCATTTTATATCCCATAATTTGATCTGACTCGAAATTTTTAAAGTAAAAAAAAAAACAAAAAAACTTTGAATGTTGTGTTTCATATTAAAGATATAGGTATAATCTACCAAAATGTATTTGAATATTTATGATTTCAAACATGTCAGGTGAAATATTAGAATTAAAATATATATATATAAAAAGATTTTTTTTTTTTTTAAAAAAAGTAAGACGCATAAATTAAAACAGCTGAAATAATAAAAAGCAGAGGGAACTTACATCATGTACAGCTTTTCTAAGCAACTTCACTTGAAATCTTGAAACAGTTTCTACCTAAAATAAATAATGTTTAATTAATTATTTAGTTCTAATAATCTCATATAAATTTTAATAATATTCAAAATTTGGATTTTTTAATTTTTTTTTTTTACCTTCTTGTTGACTATCCAAGTAACACCTTCTGTGCAAGGAGGAATAGTGAGTGAGCCCTTGTACTCATAGTAACTTTCTCTATAAATATTATTAGTAATATACTTTGGATTAATCATGCCCAAACTCCTCTCTTCACCTTCTTGATCTATCATGGATAATATATGTCCCCTCAACTATAATCAATAATCACAAAAAAATATTTAAAAAAAATCAGCAAAAACAATATAAGAGTTGAGTATATATCGAAAGGGAGTGTTGGAGCAATGGTAAACACGATTAAAGAATCACTAAAAAATGTTTAGTGGTTTTTTCCACTGGCATTTGATTGAAATATAAGAGAAAAAAAAATAAGGAATTTTTTTCCACTATGAATTTTCCTACTAGTAATAAAATATTATTACTTGTATAATATTTACTTAATTAAGACTAATTTAAACCAAGAACATTGTATAATATTTGCTTGATTAAGACTAATTTAAACCGAGAACATGATTAATGATAAATTTATATAGCCAACTTAACTTATTTGAAATTGAGGTGCAGTCATTATATTAGCAAAAACTTAAACTATCATCCCCTTTTTATCCTCACAGAGTACTTTATACTTTTTTTAGAAAGGTTCAACTAAATTGAATTTGCGTCGATAAATTTATTTATTATTAGCAATAAATAGATTAGTAAAAAAAATACTTACTATAAAAATAAATGGATCTGGTCTGCCAAATTTGTAAAGAACAGCATTTACAACAATCTTTTTATTCACCTGCTCCTGGTGAACCATATGCAATTCCAAGGCATACCTATCATTCAAATCATACCAAAAAACAATTAAAGTAGACAAAAAGGTCACAAAAATATAATTTTTTTACATTTAAAAATAATTCATCTTTATTCTTAATGAATAATTTATAAGATAAATATTTATAATTTATTTTACGGCTCAAGTATTGAAAAGTTCTCTCATAAAGAAAAACTGCTCCAACATAAAAAGTAATATTAAATCTAAAATATATTCTCTTAAACATCAAAACGATCTTGAAAAAGATTATATGTCAAATCAGATACAAAGATAGCAAATAAATAAAGAGAAGTATTCAATGAAATATTATTTATCAATCTTGCCTTACAGATGTACCAATCAAAGTGGTAGTTTAATTTGTGGTGGAAATATTTTTGGCAATCATATTTATTAGGTTATTAATTAACATTTATTTCAATATTTATATGTAATTACCTAATAAGTTATCTACTGTGAAAATAATTTTACATTATTAGTTGGTGAATAAAAAATAAATTTTTGATGTGTGTTAAAAAATTAATATTAAGGATAAAATAATTAATTAAAAAAAAGTAGTAGATTAGTTGATTGACTAGCTGATCTTTCACTTTGTTTGTAAGAGTTCGATCCTGCATCTTGTAATCCCTTCTCCCTACCTCATTTTTTTTTTAAAATAATTTTATTTTGAACTACTAAAATAATAAATAATTTGAGATAATTATTTTTAAAAATAACAACAAATAATTTAAAACGGAGGGAGTAAAATATTATTGGTACCTTCTACCATTAATAGTATGTTCAGATGGTGAATGCCAGTGAATTTGTATAAGAGGGTAGTTTGTGTTATTCATCAAAATTGATCCAGCATCCCCATGCCAATGCAACTGCATAGATAAAAAATTAATAAAATATACTATAATCATAAGATCATAGACAGATTCAGAATTTAAATCATATTATTTCAAATTTGGGATTTCATAGCAACTAATTTGATTTTTTCGATTTATTATTAATTATACGTAGTCTAATGAATCCATGGACCTATAACTAACATTTTTCGATCCACAAATAGTATAAGTAAAATTCACAAATAGTCATGTTTCACCCATAAGATATTCTTCAAAAATCTTGAAAGGAAACTTTCGGTTGAAATTTGAAACTTCAAGATAGTGACTACTTTTTAGTAGTCAATAAGCGCTAGTTCTACCTAATAAATACCTATTGACCTGTTTATAAAGAGTATAGATTTTATTCAGTAGTAGAATATATGAAAAAGTACAATAAGGTATAGCAGACTTTACTCCTACCTCAAAGAGATAGAAAAGTTGTTTTCAAAAGACTTTCGAGTCAAGTGTAGCAACTCAAAATATTTACAAAAAAGGTAATATAAGTTGAAAAACATATCAATGAATAAGAAAAGCTATATCATTTAAAGAAAAGAAGCAGTAACAACAACGAAATAATAGGATAACTGGTTTGCTAATAATATTGAATATTTTCATGATATCACTTGTAATTTGTAAAAGAAGAAAGAAATAATTAACAATTAAAATCAATTAATTAAAGCAATTAGAATATTCTAAAAATGGGGAATATCTTTAATAAAAAATTAAATACTTACTGAAATATCATGTCCTCTATTTCTTATAGTAGAATTAGTAGGCTTGTAGTGTTTCATGTGACCCAATTTTCTCATATTTTTGACTCTACAACTTGAAATATCAATTGGAGATTGCATTTTCCCATTCTTGCAAGTTTCCCATTCTTTATTTAGATCTCCCCATTTACTTGGTCCTTTCTTACTCCTTTCATTATAATCAAACTTCACCTCATCCTCAATTTCTACACATCAAAAAGGTCAAATTAATGTCAAGATACACATCAAATAATTGAAATTAGAAATTAAAAAAAAAAAGAGTAGAAGAAACATTTGAATACCGAGAGGCGAATCAGAATCTAGAGTCAGTGAGTTTGATAAAATAGTGTTGTCAGCCACTTTCTTGCATGTTTTTGAAAAAATAGAAATAGTCTTGAAGTTTCAAACTTCATTATTGAAATTAAAGGACAATATCATAGAGTTCCGCACTCGTGAAAATTGAAACTTCATGATCGTGATGCTTATCTCTCAATTATATGTGGGGTTGAAAAGTGACTATTTTCGGATTTGACCCCATAGTTTGAAACAAAAATAATAGATTCGGTTGAATCCATGCACAAAGTCCCTTTTAGAATTGACTCTAGAAGTAGGAAGAAGAGGATAAAACGTATATGATAAGTTCATCTGAACTCAATAACTTTGGTTTTGATTCTGTATATGAATTGAGAAATCAACTAAACATGTACATACTAAAAGTAGCATAATTGGATTAATCGTTACAAGAATGATATTACTTACCACCACCTTCATTTTTTGGATGACTAATGGATGTTGCATTCAAAAATATAGACCAATAGAGGAATGATCCAAAAATAATTAAAATTAAGTTATAGCTTTGTTTCTTCATTTTGAGAAAGATGATGATTAGAAAATTTGTTTGAAGTGATAAGTGAAAAAAACAACACATATTTAAAGGAATATTATATTTGTAACTACTTCACTAATAATAGGAAAAAAATATATAGATATTGACTTTATCCATTATTATTAACAAGCATTCCAAAAAGAAGACGAAGAGAAAATCTTTTATAAATGTTTTACTAAATTAAGAAAATCACAATCTTCATAAACAATTTCTTAATATGTTTGAATTATTATTTTACCTTTGATGTAAAATTAAATCTAGACAATATCCCCTAGTTGTGCTTGTGGTATTAATTAGTTTATTGAACTGATTTGCTAATAATGATGTAATTAAGATTAGTCTACGTGTTCTTCTAAAGTTGGGATATATTCCAAATTGATATTATTTCTTTTAACATCCTCTAAATAAAATTAAAATATAAAAAGATTAAAAAGTTACTCTTAAAGATAATACTAGAATAAGGTGAACTTTGCATTCTCCTCTCAAAATTTCTATTTAGTATTTCTTGTTTTATATTACTCATTAATTATAATAAATATTCGATATTTAAAAGGTAAACATTGAAATTAATTTTAGAGTTATTGAATTTCCATCAATATTATTTAGGGATAATTCTTGAACAATTCTCTTTTCAAAGTTAGTAATAGGGATCGAAATAAATTCAAACAGTGTTTTATATAGTATTAGTAAATAGCCCCTCCTTTATTTCTCTTACAATTTATAGGCATTTTAGATCATGACCTAAATATCCTTATTGGACAAATTAAAAATCTTATGAGCAATATTAAATCAAGATCTAATATTTTTTTTCTATAGCTGAAAAATATATAAATAAATATTAAATCTGAGACTAACGTTATCCTACTATACATGGGACAACATATACAGTGGACGATTGAAAACTCCCAAAATACTTATTGCCTCTATATGCAGCTTTTGAGCAATCAAAAAAATTGTTAGTAATTTTCTCATATATATATATATAATGTAAGATTATCTACTTGTTAATACTAGCAACATTTTAGAATCTTAAATTAAATTATCGACTCTTCATATTACTAAATAATTTTTTTACAAAAGATTTAAGGGAATAATTATCGTAAATAAATGACTAACATTACATAAACTTGAATTAAATCTTCCACTATAATTAATAATATTATCACGTTAAATACTTTACGTCTTACAAAGGAAATGACTATTTTTAAATTTAACCAATAGTTTGAGCTGAAAATAATAAAATTGGTAAAATCCAACAAAACTTGTGTTAAATCTGTCTTAGGAGTAGAAAGAAGCCGATGTAAAATATATGATATGAGTTCATCTAAACTTTAGTTTTGATTTTGTATATGAAATTATGGATCGAGAAATCTATTAAATATGTACACATTTAAAATTATAAAACAGTAACATGATTAAATTATAAGTTCGATGAAAAATAAAATTATCCAAACTCACTCAAATTTTGAGTATGCTTTTAGGATGAGGTACAAATAACATAACTTACCACTTTCATTATGATGGATGAATATTGTTGCATTCAAGAATAATGGCAAATAGAGGAGTGAAACAAAAATAATCAAAATTGAGTAGTACTTTCTTTTTTCCATTTTGAGATAGATGATGATTAGAAGATCTACTTTGAAGTGATAAGTGAAAAAAAAAACACATATTTAAAAGAAAATTTGAGTAACTACTTTCATAACAATAGGAAAAATATAATATTGACTGATCCATTATGATTAATAAATATATCAAGAAAGAATTTTTGTCTTGTATTTGTGGTCTCAATTAGTTTATTGAACTTATTTGTTGGCAATAATATGATTAAGATTAGTCTGCCACATGTTTTTCTGTTGGGATATATATATATATTTTAATATTCTCTAAATAAAATTTTAGAAAAATAGGAAAAAGATTGAAAAATATACATTTGAAGACACTAGAATAAGATGAATTGTATATGAACATATTTATTACACCCCATTAATATATTGGAACCTTCAATAAAATTATACACGGTATATATGGTATTTGTAATTCTACCAGAGATATCAATAAAATATAAAGTTACACTTGAATACACTTAAATAAGATGAACTTTGCATTCTCCTCTCCTTACCTATCTAGTTTGTATTTTTTATTTGAGAAAAGACATAAAATTACCACTAAAATTGTTCCGAATTTTCTAAAAGATATCTTAATTTTGCGGGCGTTCTATTACCCTACAAAAGTATTGAATACCTTTATAAAATGACCATTTTGACCAATTTTCTCACTAAAAGGACAAAATATCCATTTTGAGAAAATGTGCCAAAATGGTCTTTTTACGAAGGTATTCAATACTTTTGTGGGGTAATAGACATCCACAAAATTAAAATGTTTTCTTTAAAATACATGACAATTTCAATGGTGACTTTAGGTCTTTTCTCTTCTTGTTTTATATTATCCATAATAATTTATAATAAATATGTAATATTCAGAAGATAAATTGACATTAATTTGACATTTTTTGGGTTTTCATCGATATTATTTAGGGATGGAAAAATCTTTTTATAAGATCTTGGACAATCATTATTTTAGAGTTAATTTTAGAACTCAAGTTAGATCCAATATTCATGTCTTATAATAGTATTATGTGAAACTTTCATCGTTTATCACTTTTTGGGACAATTCCTTAGTAAGTGGTTCATCTTTTATTTCTCTTATTTTTGGACAAACCATGATTTAAATATTCTTATTGAATAAACTGAATTTTAAAAAAATATATTAAATCATAGTCTAAAATTTCATAAGTTATTGCATCATTAGGTAATGGTGTAATGTTTATTTTTTATTTTTTATTTTTTTATATATAGTTAAGCAATATATGAATAAATAATAAACCCAAAGCTAACATTATATAGGACAACATATACAGAGTTTTTAAAAATTTGGAATATTTATCAAAACGTTTGAAGTGTTTTTAAACAACTTTTTACATTAACTACTTCATTTTTTTTCGAATTACTTGTAAAGTGAGCTTTGATATTGCATTTTCCCTTAATTTGATACTCCAACAACAACAAGAACAATAATATATTTAGTGAAATCTCATTAAGTGATGTTTGAGGAAGGTAAAGTGTATGCAGATCTTATTACTATCTTGTGGAAGTAGGGAAGTTGTTTTCGAAAGATCCTCAGCTCAAGTGTATCAAAGCCCAAGTAAAAGATGAAGAAAATATAACAATTAATACGAAAAGTAGTGTAGAACCTACAAGAAAGAAACAATACCAACATTAAAATAGTTTGTTAATCAAAAAATAATACACAATATACGACAATAGTTAACAAAAGCAACACAAGACAACACTCTACTCCTAATAACCTTCTACCCTAATATGCGACGTCTACTTCTTCCTATCAGAGTCGTGTCCTTGATAACATGAAGTTATGTCATATCCTGTTTAATCACCTTTCCATTATATATTTTTGGCCTACCTTTACTCCTTGGCGTACCCCTACAACCAGCCTCTCACATCTCCTCATCGGGTGTCTGCTCACCTCCTCTTTACATGCTCAAACCATCTCAGTCTCGTTTTCCTCATCTTGTTCACCACAAAGATCACTCCCACCTTCTCCCAGATAAATTCATTCCTAATCTTATCGCTTCTAATGTGTCCACACATCCATTTCGACTTTCTCATCTCCACAACATATAACTTCTGAATATGTGCGTTTTTAACTGGTAAGCACTCCACCCCATATAACAAGGACAATCTAACAATCACTTTGTAAGACTTATCTTTAAGTTTAGGTGATACCTTATTATCACACACGACTCCAGAGGCAAGCCTTCATTTCATCCATTCCACCTCAATCTGATGTGTGACAGCATTGTGAGTGTCTTGACTTACCTAGATTACGTACTCAAGATACTTAATTTTTTCTCTCTTGAGAATAGTTTGTGTGGCAAGCTCTACTTCTACATCTGCTTCATCCAATGCAACACTGAATTTGGACTCCAAATATTTTATTTTGGTTTTGCTTAACTTGAACCTTTTGAGTCCTAAAATTTGTCTCCGAATCTCGAACCTAACATGTACTTTGAGACTACTATGCCACCCGCAAATAACATACACCATCAAATCTTCTTTTGAATAGACCGCGTCAACTCATTCGCCAACAAGACAAATAAAGAAAGGGATAAGAACTGATCTCTGATGCAACCTTATCTCAATTGGAAAATGCTCCAAATCTCCTCAAGAATTTGTCACAAGCCATTTTAAGGTCATTGAACACCATAAGTAGACCCCTCTTCCTTTTTATATATATCTCCACCAGTGTCGCACAAGATAGAAGGATTCATTAGTCGATCATCCCGACGTCAACGTGAATCCATATTGATTCTAAAAAATTGATACCCCTCCCCTCACCCTCATTTCTACCACTCTCTCCTAGACCTTCATCATGTGGCTTAACAATTTGATATCCCTGTGTTGTTACAATTTTGGATATCATCCTTGTTCTTGTACAAAGAAACTATATTGTACTCCACCATCATTTGTTAGACATTTCTGACGTCTTTAAAATAACATTAAACAATTCAGTTAACCACGCTATACCCGATTTGTATGTACTCTTTCAAAATTTCACTGAAATCTCATTGGGATAGATCACTCTTTCCCTGCTTAATATCGTACTAATAACACGTTTAATCTCCTCAACACAATGTCTTTGTCCCCTTCACTGTTTAAAAATTTGTGAAAGTATGATTGTCATCTTTGCTTAATGAAGGTCGCTTCCATCAACACCTTATCTTCCTCATCCTTGATGCACTTCACTTGATCCAAGTCGCGAGTCTTTCTCTCTTGTTTTTGCGAGCCTATACAATTTCTTATCTCCGCCTTTATCCCCTAGCTCAACATACAATTATCTGAAAATTGCTATCTTAATCGTTGTAACTGCCAACTTAGCTTTTGTCTTCGTCGCCTTATAGACTTTTATAAGTATTTGCTTCTCTTTCACGTCCATGAACTCCACTAACTTGATATATGCAACCTTCTTTCCTGTCACTTTACCTTGGGCTTCTCTACCAATCTTCTTGATGACCACTAAAGATACCTCTCAATACCCCTATCACTTATGTAGTTGCTTCCTTAGTGCAACTAGCTATCTTATCTCATACAATATATTTATCAGTTACTAGATAAATATTTTCCAAATAATCCATCAAACACTAAATATTTTCAAAATAATTCATCAAAAATTTGATGAAACATGTTCTTAGTCATAGCAGCTCTAGCAAAAGAAAAAAAAATCATGTGCTACCTCGAGAAATGGACCTTACAATGCATAAACTTAAATCTAGTCGAATGTCAATATAGATACTAAATACTGTAGAAAATAAAAAAAAAGTCATAAATTTTTATTTTTAGGCATTTGGCTTGAGTAATTAATTTAAGTCACTATTTAAAATTAAAGTAAAGTTTTGAAAATTAAACAAAATTTAAGTGTATATTCTTCTCTCCTGTCTCCACCGAGTAGACAACGAAGCGACAGTGAAGAACAACGAAAAACAATTCAATTTTTCCACAGGTGACTTACAATTTTTATTCAATTTTTCATATTAGAGTTGATTTTTCTGTTCAAAAATCGAATCGTAATTGTAGCTAGGGTTTATTTTTCGCATAATTTAGGTACAATATGTTAAATAAATGTCTTGATTTTGTAAATTTAAGTAGAATCTGAAATTTTCATGTGTTAATTTGAAAAGAAATAGATTCAGATCGGTTCACAGAGTGTTTTAAGCAAACCCCATGTTTATGGAAAGAGCTTAAAGTTTTTTTTTGTTTTTATTTTATTTTATTTTATTAATGTTGACTGTGTTGATGAATTTAGCTTGGAACTTCAATTTAGGAAATATAAAGTTAAACTATTTTTGGGATTTTTTCTTTTATGCAATTATCAATTTGATTGCAAATATAAAAATGTGATTTTTGTGTATCAGGTCGTAGTATTACTCTTGTAGTTTCTTGTCCTTTGAGTTTGGTTATGATCTGTTTTTTTCTTTTTTGTACTTAGATTATTGTATTATCTTGTTATGAGTACTATTCCGGATGGTTGTCTATAATGTTTTGCCATTACTTCTTCATTTCCGCTATTCCTTTATCTATCCTGCTTTGGGTTGTTTTTTTCCTTGAGCTGAGGGTCTATTGTAAATAGTCTCGCTATTCCACGAGGGGGGAGGGGGGTAAGGTCTGCGTGCACTTTTACCCTCCCTAGACCCTGCTTTGTGGGATTACGCTGGGTTATGTTGTTGATTTTTTGCATCTGAATATGGGATTTTGAATGGCTGGTGATTCAATATATTTGTGAAGATGAATAAGAATTAAATGGGGAATGAAATTTTATTTTGGTCCATTAAGTTGATTTTTGAAACTGATTTTAGCTTTGCTATCTGGGAACACATCTTAGATTCAAATTGTAATTTCGGTTTGGTCGTTCTCGAAATGTTTATACTGTTTTTGTTGGTTTAGCTTGGTAAAATGTGTTTTAATTTGGTTTTGCTTTTTTTGAAAATTCAGATATTTATACCTGCAAAGCCCAGGACTCATGGCGAAAATAAAACCACAAGCTCTTTTGCTGCAAAGCAAAAAGAAGAAGGGGCCAAGTGGAATTAGTGTCCCTACGATTATGCTATATGGCTTAATTGTTGCTGTAATGGTGTTTTTCCTGTTTGCTACTTATAGACACTGGTCTCGAAGGTTTGTCAAAATCCTTCATTTGTACGTTCTAGTATTGTTGTAGCTATCTCAGATGCTTGTTATAGTTGCTTGTAGGGTCTAAATTTCGTGGTTTTGAGCTGTTCATTGATATGTCGAGCTTAGTTTTGGTTTGGATTTTACATATGGAGCACAAGCTGAAAAAGAGATAAACCTGTGTGGGTACGACTATTTTTTCGTTCTTGTAACTGTGAAATCCCCGAGAATCAATGGTGTACAGTTCAAAACTGGTGGATTATAGGTACAACTATATGAAAGTAGTAAAACACATTTAGGGAGAAAAAGCAAATTTCTCTACTTTTTAACCCATATGATGCAAAAATAACTCCAACATACATTACACCTAAATGACTCAAAAGATATTTTGTCCTTTTAGTGGATGGATTGGAGGATGTGTCAACATTTACGAATGATGGGGTGAGTTGTGCATTCAAGGATCTGAAGATCATGGCAGAGCAAGGTTCAATTAAAAGTTAATTGCCATATGTCTAAATCTTGGTTGACAGAGTAAGCCGAACATGTACTATTAGGAGGATGCAGGTATCTGGTGTGATAGTCAAGGTGTGCACAAGTTAAATTCGGCTACCATTATTAAAGTAGAAAGAATACTATAACAACAACTATGCCTCAATCCTATGCTAGTTGGGGTTGTCTGTGTGAATCCTTATAAATGCGTTGTTTGGGTCACTAATATTTCAGTACTCCATACTTAAGAAGTATTTAGCACTAGGGTCCAAATTTTCACCAATGCGCTCATTATCTTCACAACATAAAAATAGAAATAATAATAAAGTAGCAATTTAAAACAAAACCAAACTCCGGATTAGTGCTTACATGTTTTCCTCTTGCATACACAAATGAATTTATTGCTTATAAGATCATATGCAAGATGATGGAATCGATTTAGATCATCTCTGTATCTTGACAGACAGACGAGTTTTGAATGGATTGAGTTAATGGCCTGTTATGTAAATTGGTCAGAGTTGATCTTTATCATCCCAAGGTCAACTGTTTACCTTGAAATCCAAGAATGTGTGGAAATGAAGGAAAACCTGTGCAACTGGTCTAAGTTTCCTAAACACCCAATGTTCCCGAACCACCTCTCTGAATAAAACTTCTCATTGATGCCTGTGTTTGTCCATCCTCGCTCCTCTCCTGCAGTCTCTTCATTTTCTAAGAACATGTGACGGCTAGAGGAAAATCAGGATCATTTAAGGTTGAAGGTACTATGAAAACGTCCATGTTATAAGAATCTGTAGTGACAAGAATCTAATGGCAGAACAGCTGCTGGTGATGAGCTATGAGGCTTTCTTTGGTTCAGACACCAACGTTTTCTGATAGTGTTTTACTTCTGACTAGGCTTGGCAAAATGGTTTTAAAAAACAAGTAACCATCTGATTCGATCCATTAGATATGGGTTGGATAACTACCATTTAAAAATGGATCAAATATGGATTTTATCCACTAAAAATGGATAATATGAATATTCATATTATCAATACTCATTTGCCTGCTTGTTACTCCCTCTTACTCCCTCTGTTTCAATTTGATTGTCTGGTTTTGACTTGGCACGAAGTTCAAGAAAGTGAAGAAAACTTTTGATTTTGTGGTCTTATACTAAAGATAGGTAGAATGTACCCAAATGTCCTTTAATCTTGTGCTCTTAAACATGTCACGTGGAAAGTTGAAATTAAAGAGTTGTCAAAAAAGAAAAGAGTCATTCTTTTTTAAATGGATTAAAAAGGAAAGTAAGAAAAACAAATTGAAACGGAGGGAGTATTTTTTATGAATTCTCGTTTTCTTGGGTGTCTAAGCTTATTCTGACTTTTAGCTTGTGTTCTCCATGTTAAATATGGGTGGCTCGGATATTTTATCCGTATTCAACCTACCCATATCCAATTCATCCCCTCTGTTTGCAGCTCCTAGTTTTGAACATGGTTTGCTGTTAGTGATCACATTGATATTGGTTTTCATCATTAATGGATAAATCACTGTATATTTTCTGACAACTCTAGCTTATATTGAATGGCGAAAAATGAATTGTGACAAGTAACATGTCATGGACAGATGTAAATATGCTACTTAAAAAACTCATTGTGATACTGAATTATTTGAATCTACTCTTTTTGGTGTTATGATGTATGAAATTTATGGTCGTTATGATTGCTTATTGGTATCTTTTTTCTTTTGTTATTTTTATTTTTTTGGTGGATTGAATAAAAATAATTGTATATGTAAACATGTGATTCGATATCATGTGCCCTTAAATTCAAAATTTCCGTTTTATCAAAAAATAAGATAAATTAATAAAACAAAAAAGAAGAAAATTTGAAACTTCCGTATTCTTGTGTTGTCATCCATATTTGAGTCTGACATTGAACTTCAGTTGTGTCTATGTTATTTAGCATGGGCTTAACTACAGTGTGGTGGAGAACATAAATCGGCGGTTGGATGTGTAAAGGTTTTGCGCTTGTTTTTGGGTTCTGATAGCAATAATTGCGTGGGTTTCTTGGCAACTAAACCAAGAGGTTGTGAACTTTACACCAAAGGGAACATTCAAAATTTTGTGAATGTGATTCTACAAGGGCAAAACTTTAGTCTCTAGTAGTTCATTTCTTTAAGAAGTGATCAATTTTTTAGCTTTTGACTGCAGGCTAAAAATTATACCTACAATGCATTCTGCTGTTTTTACAAACCCCTTGGGTATTAATGGCTGTTGCCTTAATTTGACACTTGTTAAATGTAGCTCTTATTTCTTAATGGTTCATGCATTCATATAATATTCAGGAAAAACTAGTTTTATTGTATAAAAGCCCCATTTGTACCTTGTCAAAAGAAACCTCATTAGTAAGTCAAAAGTAACTCTTCATAAAATGCACATTTTCTGAGCGAATGCGATTATCACTCAAGTCTTTCGCACTTGTGTCGTGAACAATCCGTACATGTAACTTTTTAATCAATTTATGGGATACTGCAAGTTTATCGATCATTTTAAAGTACATTATAACAATAACAACTTAGCCTCAATCCCAAGCAAATTGGGTCCAACTGGCTATATGAATGTTCACTGACCTTACACTTGATAAATTTCTTCTAGGTCAATGATTCAGACACAGGATGACTTGTCAACCACTGAGGTATGAATAACTGCAATTTCAATTCTTGCTAGATGATAAATTGTCGTCCATTTAGAAAAATATGGGATTGATTTATTTGTAGCTTGTGATGGTCTGAGATGAGATACTTGTCACTGATAAATTGCATTTCTCACAGTTAAAAGTTTCAATGAACGGAATTCTTTTTGAGTAGACCTTGCTGTTGTGAGAGTTTCATAATTCTTGACTTGGAGGGATTGGTTTCCCGCCTCATAGGGATGGTGGACCTGTAACCCCCCACACCCACACCCTATTTAGACTTTTTGGGACTTCCATCTTTCTGAACTGATGTCACAATCCACCAGTGTTGTCAAAAGCGCGCTTAATCCCTGAAGCGAGGGTCAAAGTGTGTTCAGCGTCTCATGTCGCTTAATGTGGACTTTATTGTCATCAGCCTCTTTTGAAGAACAATTGATATTTCTCTTTATCATAATTCTTTTTAAATTTTTCTTTGTTCATATATTTGTCATTCATGCTTATAATTATTAGTCTTAGACTAAACATATAGGGGTCATTTGGTTGGGAACAAGTTATCCCAGGATTAATTATTCCAGAATAGTTATCCTTGGGATAATTTATCCCATCACTATGGTATAAATGATGGGATAAGTTATCCCAAACATGGCAACCAAACAAGACACCAAATTTTTATCCTAGGACTACTTTTTTTTATCACAGGACTATTTATTTTTATCCCTCACACCAAACGACCCCATATAGTTGTATTTTCTCCCTTTGCACCTTTTTTATTACAGCCTACACTTTATTTGCGCTTAAAGCCCAACGGATATTACTACTATATTGCATTTTTTGCTTTTGATTACACTGCATTCCACACTACGAGATCATCTGGGATTGAACAAGAATAAGGGAACAGATGCAGATGAAATTCTTGGTTATTCTTCTTCTGTGCTTAATGCATATTTCTGTTTGCATGATGCAGGGTGAAAATATGTTTATTGAGCATAAGAGATCTGATGTCAATGGCCCTACATATGCTGTGAGTACAGAAAATTTCTTCTGCATTTTATGTGGAAGTGGTCGCATGAGTGATTTCAATCTCTGTTTTGTTAAAAGAAACAAGTATTTTAATACTGGTTCTTATAGAATATCAGAACTTTGTATACAGAAGTAATGCTAGGGATCTGCTTCAAGTATCCTTTTCTAGTTTCCTTCTTCCTACTTCGAGCACGTGCTCTTCCCACAGCATATGATTAACTTCCAAGTATTAACGAGTCATTTTATGAGAAAAATGCCCTTTTTGGGACTTCTGTAAATGGAGGCAAATGACTGTTTACTACTTTTTTGTTTCTTTTTACAAGTTCTATTCTTTTGTGTATTTTGGGTACGATTGGATAATTCGCTACCCCATTTGGTTGTTTGGCTCTGCTTGATTCTTTTCCCTTTCTTAACTCTTTTAAACTTTTACAGTCCATAACCACCTCAAAAGGATTGATAATTGTGGAACTTTACAAGGATGGTTCTCCTGACATTGTTGACGAATTTGTTGATTTCTGGTGCGTACTTCATTATCTTTGGTTTATGTCTATGGCAATGTTCCATTGAAATGATGTGATGCATTTGTATTCGTGTTACCTTAAGTTTTTTCTTCACTCTACAGTGGTCGATACTTTGGGGGTGGGCGTGTGGGTGTGGGGAGTGTCTAGAAGCATGTGTTGATGTTGGTTTTGAGATTCATGCTGATGAAATGTGTTAGAGTGGGTTAGAGTCCCACATTGGTTGGGTAATGAATTGATGGTCTACTTATATGGACTTGGGTAATCCCCCCTCATGAGCTAACTTTTGGGGTTGAGTAAAGCTTATTTCTTGATCAATTCCCCACCGTTTATATGAACCCCAAGTCTTCAAACTTTGATCTCCAAATAAGGGCTTATTAAAGAGTTCTCTTCTTAAGAAGTAGTTCATCTTCTTTGTTATCCGAAAGAGAACCTTTAATTCTATGACTGGTAATTTCAGTGTCACAGTGATCAATAAATGAATACTAAAGCATAACATCATGTAGAAGTAGAACCAAAATCTAGGAAATGTGCCCGTGGAGATGTATCATGCTAATTTGCTAGAGTTCACAATGTATTAGTCATGCCATTGACACTTTGATGCCAGCTGGTGATGATACATGTTGCTTTATTTAGTATCATAGTAGTTGCATGAAGAGGCTCTGCGAACCAAGTTCTCTGCATTTGTGGTTATACTGTAAATGCTTGTCATATGCATTAACTCTATAAAATGCCTTTGCAGTCAGAAGGGCCACTTCAAAGGGATGCGATTTAATCGTGTAATAAAGCACTTTGTAATCCATGGTAGTAAAGTTGATAAACCTGAAGGTACAGAAGATTGGACTTCGAGGGGAAAGCATTACAGTCGACTAGACACGAGGTTTGGTTAATCTTATTTGCTGTTTTTTGGTCTAAACAGTAGTCTTGATATACAATTGTTTTCATTGATCACTAAGTTACGGTTCTCTATATTCAGCCTGAAGCACGAAGCATTTATGCTTGGTACTTCAAAAACAAATCATGAAGGCGGAGGATTTGATCTGTTTATAACAACTGCACCAATTCCAGATCTGAATGACAAGATCAATGTATTTGGGCGTGTAATAAAGGGAGAGGATATCGTGCAGGTACTAGTTACCTTGTCCTTTTTTCTATCACTTGTTGCATAGAAGACAATGCAGATAAGCATTTGATATTTCACTGCCTTCCCATATCATTTAGCATTTAGTAATACTCCAAGTCCTGAACGGTGTGGATAACAACAACATACCCAGTGTATTTCCACAAGTGAGGTCTGGGGAGGGTAGAGTGTACGCAGACGTTACCCCTACCTCGTGGAGACAAATAAGTTGTTTGTGAAAGACCCTCGGCTCAAGTAACACATAACAAGGCAGTTTGAAAGGGACAATACAGAGGTAGAAGAGGACATAACAAATAAGACTATAGTATAATTAGGCATGCCAAATAAGATTATAAGGCATAGCAAATAATAGAGGAAGTGTAACAGATCATACAAAGCAGAATAATGTGATAAACGAAGCACAAGAAACAACATGGTACCAGAAATCTAAGAACAGGAAACTACGAGAATACTGCTAATACTATCTTACCACCAGGCCTACCCCGCAGGATACCGAGACAACCCTCCACTGCCTTCTCTCTTCTACCTAATTCGCGACCTCCATATCCTCCTATCTAAAGTCATGTCCTCGGTAAGTTGGAGTTGAGTCATGTCTTGTCTACTCACCTCTCCTCAATACTTCTTCGGCCTACCTCGACCCCTCTTTTAACCCAACCCTACTAATCTATCCCAACTTCTTACTAAGGCATTTGCTCATCTCCTCTTCACATGTCCAAACCATCTCAGTTTCGTTTCTCGTGGATTATACCAAGCAAATTCCTTCGTTTTCTCTCATCTTGTCCATCACAAAGGCCACTCCCACCTTGTCCTGGATGCACAACATTATTTTTCATCATCCAGCTCGAGCAATAAAAAGAATAACCAAATGAAATTAATCCAAAGTATAACACAACTATAGGTAAAACATCGATGCAATGTAACAATGGAGCTAAGAATGGGGTTAAAACGAAGAACGTAAAACTAAATATGCAAATTCGAATTTGGTTGCTTATTTCATTTACAATTTTTGTAATGAAATTTCTTTCTTCTATCGTTCTTTTGGTCTCCTTAAATGTTACATGGTTTATTATGGCCACTCAGGAAATTGAAGAGGTAGATACTGATGACCATTATAGACCCAAAACTCCTGTTCAGATCAACGAAGTGACTCTGAAATACAGCACTTGAAGGTTGCAGTGTCCATAACATGAAGTTTTTTTTTAACCTCATCGAACGACGTCTGCAGCTCAAATGTTTACTTGGGGTCTGGATTGGAAACCATCATTTGGTGATTTTAAATCCTCAGTATTGACATGACACGGCTTGCTATCGATGCTTCTGGTGTAAAAATCTGGATATGATATTCCATTTGTATAATTTTTTATATTTTTTCTTGGTTTCTTCCCAAATTTTACCCTTAGACTAATGTTCAGATGTTATTTTATTACATACTATGTTAGAGTAAAAAACTATCTTGAGTTTACCCTAATTTGCAGAGTACAACACATTGAATGAGTTTTCATCTAAGGGCCCTTATAGACCCTTCTGAATGACAATATTACCTCTTCTGTTTAATTTTGCTTGAGAAATACTGTTTCCTTTACCTTGAGTGCATAAAAAATGGTTCACACTTTGATATGCTTTACTCGAGCCGATGGTCTATCGGAAAAACATCTCTTCCTTTTCAAGGTAGGGGTAAGGTTTGAGAACACATTACCCTCTCTAATTCATACTATATCCTTCCTTATCTCATCCTGTGTACCAAACGACCCCTTGGTATTCGGGTTTGCCTTCTGATATTTCTGGTTTACTAAATTAACTCCATTCATTTATTTGTTTGTGTGTCGTTTCACATTCTTTGATATCATCAGGCTAGCTTGTGCTCACCAAAGTTCTCTTCTTACATTTTGACTAAATTCACATAATATGTGTTATTTTCTACTAGTACAAGTATTAGATAACTTTGTGCACCCAGACTTGACCTACTACTAGCAAATGCATCGATTCACATGCTTATTAAGGCTTAGTTTGATGAGAGAAACTTACTAGATGTTTTTTCATCGATACTGATATTTGAATCTTGGTCTTCTATGATTTTCGTCCAAATTTATCGATGGTTAGGCAACATCTTTGAATGCGCGAGAAAATTGGATACTTGACCTACCAGTAAAGGCTTATCATTGGTGCGTCAATTCTTGCATTACCCATAAAAAAATATTCTTTAATATATAGATATGTATATATAAATCGACCTTGTAGCAGTAGTGCTTCGTGCTCTTTCTATTGCAACCAATTTCATTGTGGAATAGGCGGCTAATACTAAAATAATAAGTGGAGTAGTTTTTCTCAGATTTATTACTTCTTAATCTTTTTATACTCCACCTATCTTAAAAAACATAATACTATTAATTTTTAGAGGGTTAAATCAGTCTTAGTTCACTATAATATTTCAAAATATGTATAATTATACATTTTTGTGACAAATGGTATATTTTATGTATAAGTTATACATATGTAAATCACTTCACAAAAGTTAGATGCAACAATTCTTGCATTTCAAAATTATTACTCTTCCAAAAAAAAAAAGGTATATTGAAACCATATTCTAAAAAGTATTCAAAACTAATTCATAGTATAAAATTTGCATATATAAAAGGGTAAAGGATATATATGATTACAAGAGTAAACTTTTTTGCCCTCTTTGACATCATCTCATCACTTAATATTTGTCATGTATTTGTTGGGTTGGTAGTTCATTTGGTGTAGTTCCATCTAAACCACAAAGTAGGTTGGTATCCACTTCTTTTTCTATTTGCTTTTGTCTCAACTCACAAGTGCTCTTTCTTCTTGGAGAAACTTTCTAGCAGAGGTTTTTCGATTCAACTTTAAATTTGAGATCTCTAATTAAGAATTGAGGAATTTCACCACACCTTCTAGTGATTATTGTAGATTTTTTAAAATTTTTGCATGAGGTATTTGATACTCCGCTTTAGGGTCCGATTAATCCATATTCGTATTGCGTAAAGCTTATTAAAGGAGGAAATGTTCCATATCAATTGTTTCTTTATTTTAGGATTCAGACCCGAAATTTCTGATTAATTGTTGAGGAGTTTCTTCCATCTTTATACTACACACACCTAGATGGTGCCCTGACCTTGACTAAATAAGATTCGCGTCGTATAAGGCATGCCAAAGGAGGAAGCCTCCTACCCATTTTTTCATTGTAGCCTTTTACCGAATTCGGTTAACATGAGATATTTATGTATCAAACTACCTTTTATACTCAAAATCGAGACCTTTTATTAAAGACAGAAATATCCTCTCTATTCTAACACAACCCTTAATGGTGACTATTAGGGTTATTATTTCCAATTTTAGAATCAATAAAACTCTTGATGGGATTTATTTTAAAAAAATATATGCAAAAGAAAGGAATAAAATGAGAGAAATTTTTTTATTTTCCATCAACAGTCCCTCGATTTTAAATTACCCCTAGTTTGGTCACTTTCTCTTTCTTCTTTCTCTTCCCTCCTCTCTCTCTCACTACTGCTATTTTCCATTTTCCCATATCTCTTAATTCTCTGTATTTACATATCTCTCCCTCCATTTTCTCCGATTGTTCGCCGGAAAATCCCTTTCCATCCGATCACCGTCCTCCCTGCCGGCCAATCATGGATCATCCCTCCTATCTACCGGTTCAGTTTATCATCTCTCTACGATTAGTTCAATAGATCCGCATTTGTAAATTGACACATTGTGAGAATCAAGTGTTCGTAATTATTGCTGATCTCAATTTTAATTTTTGTACATAAGGAGGAGAATATGTTTTTGGTTTTTAATGTTTGATAAATGCTCATAAGCGTAAGAATTTAGGGTTAGGTTTTTTTTTTTTTTTTTGATTTTGTATTGATTGGAGGAGAGAAAAAGAGAAGAATGTTGAATAAAATTATTAAGCGAGGGCATAAAAAGGTGCCGAAATCGGATCCTTCGGATTTCGTGGTTGCTGCGTCGGGTAATCGGAGTTCCGGGTCGGTTTCAACATCCAATGTGGTGGTGAACCATGCTTCTAGAGGTGCCGGTGCTGGTACTGGTGTCGGAATGATGAACAATTCGACGCAGCAGCAGCAGACAGTGATGTCAGCAGCAGTTCCAGCGCCGGGAACAATTGAGGCACTTCCAATGTTGAAGGATGTGCCAATGGCTGAACGGCAGAGTTTGTTCTTAAGGAAACTTCAGGTTTGTTGCTACCAATTTGATTTCAATGATACTATGAAAATGGTTAGGGAAAAAGAGATCAAACGACAAACACTAGCAGAACTTGTGGATTGCGTTCAATCTAATTCTTTGAAAATCAGTGAAATTAATCAGGAAGAAATGTTGAAAATGATATCTGTTAATATATTCCGCTGCTTGCCTCCGGCGTCCCATGAGAATACTGGGTCGGAAAATGTGGAACCTGAAGAGGAAGAACAGTATCTCGAGGCGTCTTGGCCGCATTTACAGTTGGTATATGAGTTGTTATTGAGGTATATAGTTTCAGCAGATACTGATACAAAGGTGGCTAAAAGGTTTATTGATCATTCGTTTGTGTTGAAGTTATTGGATTCGTTTGAGTCTGAGGACCCAAGGGAGAGAGAGTATTTGAAAACAATTCTTCACCGGATATATGGGAAATTTATGGTGCATAGGCCATTTATCAGGAAGGCAATTAATAATATCTTTTATAGGTTTATTTATGAGACAGAGAGGCACAGTGGAATAGGTGAACTTTTGGAGATCTTAGGCAGTATTATAAATGGTTTCGCGTTGCCAATGAAAGAGGAACATAAGCTTTTTCTTGTTCGAGCTCTCATACCGCTCCACAAGCCAAAACCAATTGCAATGTATCATCAGCAATTGTCGTATTGTATTGTCCAGTTTGTGGAGAAGGATTACAAGTTGTGTGATACAGTTATAAGGGGTTTGTTGAAATACTGGCCTGTCACTAATTGCCAAAAGGAAGTTCTCTTTCTTGGGGAACTTGAAGAAGTTCTGGAAGCCACGCAAGCTGCTGAATTTCAGCGCTGTATGGTTCCTCTTTTTCGTCAGGTTGCTCGTTGCCTTAACAGCCCGCACTTCCAGGTTAGGAGAAACTTCAAAGCCATTAATTGCCCCCATTTACCTGATTCCGTGGTTGTTAATTTAGTGAATGTATTTAATAACTTCTTTATGACACCCTTTTTTATATATTTTAATTGCTTGGTGGATGTGCAGATGATTGGAACTATTTGTTGAATCATGCTTTTGTCTAGATTCTCTACTTTTGTATACTGCTTGTGTACTAATATAAAAAAAGGATTGCTGAGTACATTTGCATTTAAACTATATTAAATTTGGAAAAATAGAAAATTTCTTAGACTCTATTTTCTGTCTTTGGTTGGTAAGATACCAGAAGGTGTTTCCTTCCCCTTTTTCCCCCTCAGTTTCTTATTTAGGTGCACTGTTATCAGAGGTGAAAGATGCAAAAAAGCAATGAGGTCTGTTGCAGCTTTAAACACAAAGTGCAAATAAAGTGTGGGGTTTAAATTTTAATAATGGAAGGCACAAATGAAGAAAAAATATAAAAAATAATAATGAAACTTAAGAACAATAATTATGACCATAAATAACAATTATATGGACAAATAAATTTAAAAGTATAATTAAGTGAAAAAAGCAATTATGTGGACCGACAAACAAATTCAAATAGTCGAAGGTGCACGAAAGCTGACCCAGTCACCACAATCATCAAAAAAATAAAAAATAAAATTCAAATAGTACAATTAAGTAAATTTTTTGTTGTTTAGTGTCAACTTTTTAGAACAACGCCTATTTGCAATGAAGCGTACACCATATCTCTTTGGTGACTACACTAAAGTTCCCATTAGGCGAGGCAAAGTGCTCACTGTGTTTTTCACCTAGCTTTAGGGCTTAGGTGCAGACGACCATCCCCCTTCACTATGCTGGGCTGAACCAGCTTCACAAGTGACCAACCAATGAAAATTTGCTACTTTAGCCTTTATAAGAAGCAAAACTCCATATCAGTTTTCATGACCAGAAATAGGAATAAGTTTTTTCTTGAACTTGGTAACTTATTATTGTATCACTAAACAATACAGAAGCCTTATATATAAGTGGCCCCAATTGTTGTTGCTCTATAGCTAAATTGTGTCTAAAACATCAATTATTGAGACAATATCATCTGAGTATAACTTATTACACCAAAAACATAATAGCAAAATGCAGTTGAGTTTTTTTTTTCTTTCTCAAAAATCAGTTGAGCTTCACTTTCTGCACACTATTCTCTATGCTCTCAAACACCTAGGTTCTTCTCTTTCCATATTTGCCCACCATATTGCAGCAGGGATAATTCTGCATCTGCCTCTGTCTTTTGCCAGTACTCATGCTTCCTCCCAACTCTTTTAAAGCCTCTGAAACTTTCCTAGGCATAGTCTAAGAGATGCCTTTGAGACTCAAAAAGATTCTTCATAATTGTTGAGTGTACAGATGGTTAACAGTCTCTAAAGTCTCCCCACAAAGAAAACATTTAAAGCATAAGGTTATCCCTCTCTTCATGACATTGTCTTGAGTAAGAGCTGCTTCTTTGGTCAACAACCATACAAAGCAAGATACTTTATGGGGTATTCTGCTTTTCCATATTTGTTTCCATGACAATTTGTGGTTTGTTGGTTTGTCAGATCCATAGTTTATAAGCTCTATTGACTTTGTATACTCCTCTATTGTTTCATGTCTATCATAGAATATCCTCCCTTGTTGGAAGTCCATTGAAAGGCTCCAATGTGTTGAGAAATTCAGCTACTCTCTGAACCTCCCAGTCATTGAGCAGTCTTCTGAAGTTGAAGTTCCACCCGTGTCGTGTCCATAAATCTGCCATAAACCCTTACTGAAATGTAACTAAGCTGTAAACATCAGTAAAACTAGGAAAAAGTTATGTAGCAGGAACTTGTGTCGATGACCATCTCATTGAATCAGGTTCCATCAATATCCCTTGAAACCTCTCAAATCCTGAAGCAATTAAGTCTTCCTCTTTCAAGACCTTAATCATTACAGTTTCTTCTAAAAATCACCTTTTATCCTTGATTTAGTCTACTCTGTTCTATTTTCGCTTATGTATTTTATTGCTTTGCGATTTATTCATCAAACCAAGGTAGACCTTCTATTAAGAGGCCCCATCACCATGTAGATTATCATAGCCTTATAATTTGACATATATAATTTCTATTCCTATCTCAAATTGACTATCTTGGTGTGCTTTTTGGGTTGTCCAAACAATTCATCTTGCTCCCATAAATAGGAATTTCTCACCACTGTAGTCATACAAGTAGTGCGGGTATGAGTGAGATCTGTTAAACCTGCAATTTGGCTACTTAATTCAAAAGTACAAACATAAAGTTTGGGGAAGAAGGAGGTTGAGGAAAGTAAAGTTATACTATAGTATTTTTTATAAAGAGTTTGTTGGTAATGAGATGATAGATTTTCTGCTAATTTGTTGCTGCTTTGGCACATAAAGTAGTCGTCTAGTTGAAACAAATTAGTCTATCTTCTACCCATATATTGAATTGTTGAACTTAGTAAGAGAGGATATATAAATTTATCTCGTCAGTTTGGGGGTGACTGTTGGCTTGCAAAAGAAGGGGAGACTGCGTCACAATGGGTTGATGCAATATGAGTTTCGGTTAAGCTAGTTTTGATGATCCTAAGTTTGGCCAGTGTTGGGAGCATAGTTACCTATCAATCCAACATCTTTCACATTTCAATTTTATAGTTTCAGTAAGGTGATATTAGCACAAATATTATAAAATTTTCATGTAATCTCAATTGCGCAGAGACTCCTTCTAGATTCTACTCGTTATCTCAAGTTGTCTAGATATCTTGATACACTTGTTCCCTCTAGACAACAATACACCCCGTGTAATCCCACAAGTGGGGTCTGGGGAGGGTAGAGTGTATGCAGACCTTACCCCTACGTTATTCCCACTATGAAAGAAAAACATGTTGAAACACTTTATCCTCTTAGATGGCCCCTTTGTTTACTTCTATCCTTCCCGAACTCCGAGGTGGGGGGATTTGTATCTAGTAATAAGCTTATGCTATTTAAAAGAGCTTTCTGGATGGAGTAGCGACTAGCGACTCCATAACATACCGAAAGAGCAAGTGATTTATGAAAATCATCCTAATTGAGGGCTTTTTTTAAAAAAAAACATTGTGTCTAGGCCAGCTTGCCGCACCTTGACTATTTCTATTATATACCTGCTACCTCCTACCAAAATAGGTACTGGGTAACTTTATCCACCAATGCTTGGACAAATGGAAAGAAATCACCAAGTGTTTTTGCCTCTACTAGGATTTACATTTGAGAGCCTCATAGGTTTCAAACCACTTCACTGACCACTAGGTTGACACCTTGGGTGCTCCTAATTGAGGTCTTATTCCGTATTTAAATGGATAACTCAAACCCTGTTTGAAGCCCCAAGTTTCTATGTTTGTAAATTTTGCTTCTCTTATTTGGTTTAGCTTAAGGGTTGGTGTAGGTGTTTGCCTTCGTTTTTTGGGGAAGTATAGCTTTCACATGGTTTTCATTCATCATAGACTTAAGCCTGTGACTTTATTATAAGTTAGAATGTGCCATGCTTGTATTTCTCATATCTTTTGTATAATTGCAATTGTAGCAAAGATTCCATGCATAGTTGCCTATTTTTTAACTTATTGTTGGAATCTATGGGGGAGATTGTTTGCAATCATGAGAAGAAGTATGTGAGTATGTCTCACATGACTCATCCATCAGCTTGAGTGATGAGTGCCTTTTTGCATTAGATTCGCCTCAAGGCTCCAAAGAAGTGTGCTAGGTTCTCTATTGCATGGTGTGTTGGTGTATATTCAGTGCTATGGTCTTCCATTCGAGATTATGCTTGCAGGCATGGTATGGACAATAATTTTCCTTTTTGGATAAAGATTGTTTTGTGACACCAGTAATCTATCTTCCATCTCCGAGGGGAGTGGCATGCATTTCTTGTCTAGAGAATCTTCTTGCTCTTTATCATCTTACTAGTTTTTGTGTCCCAAGCTCACACGTGTAACCCCAACAACTATTATAAAATTTTATGTCCAATGATAATAATACTTAATTTTAAAACATTTATTTGACTTGAATTTTCAAGATCCCCTTATCACCAAAAACTATTATAATTATGAATATTCTCATTATTAGATTACTAAATATTAGAAGTTCTTATCCGTTTTTAATAAAATAATATTAGGAGTTCTTATTATTTTATTTTTTTGATGACTATGGTGTCCAAACCAGCTTTCGCGCGACTAATTCCACGTGATACCTATCACCTCCCACCAACAACATGTACTATGCAACTCTATCCACCAAAGCTAGGACAAATGAGAAGAATTACCTTGTGTTTTTGTCTCCACTAAGTTTTGAACCAGAGACCTCAGGGTTCTCAACCACTTCATTGGCCACTAGGTAACACCCTTGGGTGCATTAGGGGTTCTTATTTAGTTCAATAAGAAACTAATGTCAAAAGTAATATTTAGTAAGTAATTATATGTAAAAAAATTCGCATGTTCTTTGAAATTAAAATGTGTTATGAATATTGGCAAGAAGTCACCGCATTGTCCTTAGAATGTGTTATCAACATTTTATTTGTTGAAGATGGTAATTAAATTATTTTATTTAATTTTAGGAGGTATAGATTATAAATATGTTATCTCGTTATATTTCACCTAATAATTTCAAAGATGTGGTTCTTAGTATAGGTTTTCCTTTTGTTGTTTTATCTTAATTATAACTCTACTCCCTCCATTTCCTTTTTATAAAATTTGAAATAGAACTTGAACTATTTAAATTTCAATTTCATATTACTTCCAAAATTATATTGTTATCCATCACTAAATCTCTAATGGAAAAATAAAATTATAAAGACGAACATCATTAACTTAAATTATGAGGCATATATATATGTAAACATATGTATATTTTGTTTCTCACCTGGTGTTCGGTATCAACATTGGAGCCCCACTAAATTTGGATTCTTGTCGAGAAGTCTCATAATAGGGGGTAAAACGGTCAATTGATACAAAGGTGACTCCATATCCAACATGGCTCAAACCCGAGACATCTGATTAAGAATGAATGAGAACTTAGCGCTCCACCATAATTCTTATCGTTAAGCATATGTAAGCATGTACATATAATGAAAACACCAAATAGCACCCAAGGGTGTGGCCTAGTGGTCAATGAAGTGGTTGAGAACTATGAGGTCTCAGGTTCAATTTTCAGTTGAGACAAAAAACACTAGGTGATTCTTCCCATCTGTCCTAGCCTTTGTGGACAGAGTTACCTAATACCTGTTGCTGGTGTGCACGAAAGCTGGCCTAGACCCACGGTCATAAAAAAAAGAAAAAAAGAAATGAGTATCATTGTAATGTGTAATCAATATAGATAGAGATATATGATTGCGACATATCTCTGTTCTCTGAAAAGTCTTAAAAGATAGAGTCGAAACTTTTGAATAAACCCAATCCATCTCTCGTGAGTCAACTTACTTGGCTATATAATGTATACATATTGTCATGCAGCTGTAGAGACCAACCCAACTTCTTTAAACTTTAACTAAATAGGATTGGACAGTTTAGACTTTGTGTTTACATCAATAACTATCTACGTTATGACCTCTTTTAATGACAACTCTGTCCTTTTCTAGAAGCAGTTAAAGTTAATAGTTTAATGGTATAAAAGTCGTTCCATAGTTGAAGGATATTTCGGTCAACCAACATTTAAATTCATGCTTTTATAATAACTAATCATCGGTACGTGCATTGCATGTGTATGTAGAGTCATGTAGCATACAATTTTATAAAATAATATTAATGTTATTATAATAAATGTTTGAGTAAATAAATATACACAAAAGGATATAATAGAAATTTTTCTAACTGATCAATGTGGATCGTCGTATGGTTACTTATTTGTCCAGGTTATAATAATTGGTTATTGTTTGAAATCATAAAGGTGAACAAAGAAAGTTTAATTAGATATACGTGTTCTTTTTATTTATCTTAACTTATGAAGTACAACCATGTGCATAGAAAAGGAAAAAAGGAGACGTGCTTACAAAAATGGTGAACAAACAAACACTTTTGGGAAGAAGATGTCAGAAAGTAACATCAATTCAATCATTTAATGTTGTCCTTTTGTAGTCTTGGTTGGTGGAACTAATAGAAATATAGGCATGTGAGTCATGGGTCGTTTAATCATATGATGCTGAGCATTGAGAAATAAATCGCTCTTCAATAATTGGAATATTAATAGAGTATTATTGTATGTAAGTGTTCGTGTTGTATCACTTTCTAGCAACTTCTTGAAACATTTAAAAGCATGGATCATTATTCCTCTTATATGTTCATCTATAAGCATATGTCCATCTGGCTTAACTCCTCTATCTATCATAGCACTTAGAAACTACATCAGCTTCAGATTGCCTACCATCACACATAATTGATTTGAAACATACATTAGACTTCAAGCTATAATTAACTTCTATCTTTTAAGAATCTCAAAACATCTCATTATCCATCAATTCAGATGTGATATGTCTGCATATTAGGGAAGTTGGGTTCTCACGCAATTCATCAATAGTTGAGTAAGCCTTCCCCATATTGCCTTCCTTGCAATAGCCACTCGATGGTGTTACACAAAACGTATGTAGGAGTAATCCCATTTTTCATCAATCTCTTCAAAGTCTCTGCAACATTAGTCATCTTCCTTTCTTGCACAAGCGATTCAAAAAACATTATTTATTACTCATTCATTTGGACCTCTCTCTTAACCACCTCCTTACACAATGTAATGAAAAGTTAACATCATCACGTTGCGAATGCCCATCAAAAAGTAAAAGATAATTAAACTCATCAAATGCAAATTCATAACCCTTTATTTACTCCATTATACAATTAGGTTCCTCGATTTATAGAGTCCAGAACGTAAGGTGTTAAAGATTACACTATTTGACTAATTGATTTCACCCATTCTCTTTCTTCATTGTTCCTCTCAATTTAAAATCCACTTCCAAGTTCCTCATTTTACAACAACCATTCATAGTAACATTATAAGTCACCTTACTCGACCACTCTTCTTTTGAGTATATCATCAAATAGTTTCGTGCTTTCACAACTCTTCTCTATTTTCACAACTCACCTATCGTTATATTGTAAACAAATTTATGGAATAGTTGTGATTGCTAGGGTTTGTTTGTGGGCGCTATATTTTCTTATTAGCAGATACTTAGAAGATTATTTCAGTCCTTAAAACTTTTTAGTACGATAAGCATTTGCTAACTATTGGAGCACAAATTAATAGAGTCCACCGTACTTTGTCAAGATACTTAACAAGAATCAAGAGGAACCATAGAATCACATATGTCAAAGTAAAAGTTATTGAATTTTGTATGGTGAACTCACTGAAGTTGGCCCAAATTTGTGGTAGATTAGGTGAATCCTAAGTCGGCATCGTCCCTAAAATAACAACACATAGATGTGCCACGTAATCATACAAAAGAGCATTCACCAAAAAACCTCTTGTTCCCAAACATGGACAGTCATCATATCAGAATGCAATAGAGTATTAAGAACCAATAACAAAAATGAAAATAAAAGGAACAGGATATAGAAACGTGTCTTGAGAATTTTACTTCAATTGTTTTCTAACAGAAGGGGAAATAATGCTAGCAATACAAAAAGGAAGATGGGAAATCTATCCCGTTTGAGATGCCAAAAAAAGTATTTACGTGCAGGGAACTTTTCAAAAGGAGCACATCTCTTCATATTGATAAGAACTTCTCTGAAATGGCACATCTGCTCGTATAAGCCTGAATTTAGCGCGACAGTTTTTTAAAGTAGGATAATTAGTTTTTTTAAGAAGAGAATTTAATTAATTTAACTTTTTATATAGTTAGATTTTTAAAACGGAAATTTTCGTAATTTAACTTTTAAGTTGGGTTTCCTGCTTTTAATATAGTATAGATAAATATAGATAACTTGAGGCAATGAGGGCCTCTTTTTCTGTCCTATGAATTCTTTATTCTCTTTAAATAGATTGCTACTCCAGTTCTAGTACCCTATTTTCTTTTTAGTCTGTTAAGAGGATGATCTCTTTCTAAATTTGGAAACAATGTAATTTGAACTTCTCATTTTAGTCTTAATGATAAGCTTTTTTGTAGCCATACAATTGTTATATGGCATGGTTAAGACCATGAGTTTCAAGTCTTTATATCTAACAAATATTATGGCATGTTTAAAACAAGTTTCAATAATTTTTCCTTTTTCCCCTTTTAACTCCTTGCACATTTTAGCTTGGTCACATAAAATGAAACGGAGGGAGTACTTTATTTCCAATTATGAAATGTATTTGTATGGAAGGCATATTCTGAACAATGGCGTGCCAGCAGCTTCACTGGTTATATTATTTGATAAATTTCTGTATGTTCTGTTTGCATCTTATTGTGTTCTCCGTAGATTTTTATTAGTGCTCTCCTACTCTGAACTCTTCTCATACTGGAAAGTATGGCACTTGCTATGCTCGTGAATACTTTCGAAATAATTATTGAGTTCACTTTAAAGTGTATCAAAAAAGATAGAGATAAAAATAATAGCCATAGGATTGTTGAAGTTAGTGTTTGGCTATGTTTTACTCGGACTCTTCCAAAATGTCAATAGATGCGTTTTGGATTCTCCAAAAGTAGTGTATTTTTGGAGAATCCAACGCGGTGCGGCATCGAAAGTAAAGAGTCCGTTCAACTTAGCTGTTTGGAACATGGGAGCAACTGTTATGTAAGCCTCAAGGATATGTGAATATAGTTAAACACTTAAACTAGAGTTTAAGGCCTTATTATCAGCAGCGATGAATGGTAATGCCTCTTAACACTTCCGTAGTTTTTTATGAGTGTGTACATGACTCTCCTACCTGAATACTGATTTGCTGACTTTTCTTTATTCTAAATGCCTCGGGGTGAGAGAACGAAGTGTAAAACCTGTGGGCAGTTAGAGCTTGTATAGCCCAGTCACATCTTGGAACTTATTGAATCCTGTCTCAAAATTTAGTATTTCGTCTTTTCCTTGGAAGTTAGAACTGCTAATAACAGGTTTGACTTTTCCTTTCTTCATTTAAGACTCGGGGATCAGCTGGCATTTCTCTTTGTTGAGTATACACTTCTACAGTTTGTGTACCTGAAAAGATTTGCATTCCTAGCCCTCAGTGGCTGAGACCACGATAAAAGCCACTAGTGATGTGATAAATAGATGAGAAGCTGGGTAAGTTGGCACTCAAAATTAGTGCAAACAGACTCTGTCCCTGGTATTTCACCTCCTATTCCTCCTTGTTTCCTTTCAAGGATAGACATTTTGGGTATGTCATTTTTTGTTTAGTGTTATTCATTGGTCATGTTGCTTATTGATGGTACTCCATTGTTCTATTTTATGCGGCACTATATTCTTACAAGTCAATCCCAAAAAAGAACGACAGATTTTCATATTTGGAAAGAGTCCAACTTTAGACATCCCATTTTCTAATGGCATGTTTAAACCATAAGTTCTAAAAGTTTATTTCTTTCTTAAACTCCGTGCATAGTCAAACAACGTCATATTATCTAAAATGGAGAGAGTAAAATGTTGCAGAGTAATGAACATATCTGATGTTATTTTCTGTTTGAAGAACATTAAAAAGAAGTTTTAAGTGTCCCCAGGTTATTTCAGTACTTTTTAATCTCATCTAAGGAGGATCCAGGACTATGAAAAGGCATCTTTAAAGTAACTTTATATTTTTCAGGTTGCAGAACGAGCCTTATTTTTATGGAATAATGAGCACGTTGTGAGTCTGATTGCCCAGAATCGGAATGTTATTTTACCAATAATTTTTGAGGCTCTGGAGAAAAATATAAGAAGTCATTGGAATCAGGCTGTCCATGGGCTGACTGTAAATGTCCGCAAAATGTTCCTAGAAATGGACGCTGATTTGTTTGAAGATTGTCAAAAACAATATGCCGAGAAAGCAGCTCGGGCCACTGACCTGGAAAAGCAGCGAGAGTTGAGATGGCAGAGATTAGAAGCTGCTGCTGGACAAGGAGGGTAAAGTACACGTTGATCGTTATTCCTGATCTGTTAAATGCAGGATTAGACACACCAACTCAAACTGGATGCATGCATCAACCATGTTCTTCTGTTATAGTGGTATTCATTTTTCTCCTTTTTTTTTGTTCTTTTGTTTTCAATATGCCGGATCGTTGAAGATGATGACAGGCATTGCAGCAGGGTGTAATGCAAGTATGTATTTGGATAATCACTAGTCGTGTGCTGCAGCTCAAGAATGGTTTGTGGAAGTATGATGTTGTAATTTGTTCTATAATTTTCGTCAGGAGAAACTTTTATTCTTGCAATGAACTCTCTGGAGCAAGAAATTACGTTATTTATACAGTTAATTTACACTAATCAGGAATTGCAGGGCGAAAGCCGAAGAATAGAGGACTTCTCCAGGCTTTTTATTCTGGGCATTTTTCTTTTGTTCCTTCTCTTGAAAGAAGTTTTTTGGTTTTTGTTTCTCTTTTATGTTGTATAGCTTGTATGGTTAAGTTGAAATTTGAAAGTCCGATTCACTTGGCAGTTCTTGAAAGTGTTATACAAGAGAACCTCCTTTATGATCTTCAGAGGATGTAGATGATATATATCGTTGACGAGGGTCTATTGGAAAAAATCTCTCTAACTGCACAAGGGAGGGGTGAGATTTGTGTACACTACCCTTCTTAGACTGCACTTGTGGGACTATATTGGGTATATTGTTGATGAAGTACTACATGGGTATCCTAGCCCTCATACATGGGCGTATGATGTTGCAAAACTTGTGTTTTTGTTAACTTATGTCTTGGCCTGATTTGCGACGCCCTTTGTACCAACATCAAATTTTTTGTGCTGGAAGTTCTACATTGGGGTGAAACGTTCTCTAATAGAGACGACTTCATACATCGGGTGCAAATCTGATACCTCTTATTAAGATTGAAAAATACTTACTATTCCATGAATTGATGATCGCTTGAATGTGAACTTATGGTCTATTCTTCAATTAAATTTTCAGCTCTAACCACATTGATTATTAGTCTTTGATGCATGTCTATCTATTTTGTTCTAAATAATGCGAAAATATGACTTAAAAAAACGGTGGATACATAATGCTTCTCAAACTCATTATAGATATTCTCATATAAAGTTTTTTTAGAATTTTTTTTTGAGTGCTCCAAAGTATCGAATTCATTGGTTAATACACATGAAAAATTAAGTAAGTCGTGTGATATCTAAAAGTTGGTTTGTAAATACGAAAATATGCCTTAAAAATGGTGGGATTATATGTAATGCTTCCCCAATCGTCGGGTGCACATACAACAAAAATCCAAGAACTGGAACACACAAAAATTGGAAAAATCCTTATTTCCCATTTTGGGCCTCGTTTGATCTATGGGCTAATACACATGAAAAATCAAGAAAGTTGCATAATTTCTAAACGTTGGATCATAAATGCGAAAATATGTCATAATAATGGTGAGACAATACGTAATGCTTCTCCAACTCATTACGGAGGTCCTCATAAAGTTTTCATAGAAAAAAAATCTTCTCCAAAGCGCCAAATTCATGGGCTAACTAATACACACGAAAAACCAAAAAAGTCGCGTAATTCCTAAAAGTTGGATCGTAAATGCGAAAATTTGCCTTAAAAATGATGGGACTATACGTAATGCTTCCCCAACTCATTATAGAGGTCCACATAAAGTTTTTTGAGAAATTATTTTTGGATGCTCCAAGGCGCCAGATCCATGAGCTAATGCACACGAAAAATCAAGAAAATCACGTAATTGCTAAACGTTGGCTCACAAATGCAAAAATATGCCTTAATAATAGTGGGACTATATGTAATGCTTCTCCAACTCATTACGGAGGTCCTCATAATTTTTCTTAGAAAAAAAATTGGTGCTCCAAGACGCCAAATCCATGGGATATAGTCCATCGATTTTTGGTGATCTGGGATTCCGGCTATTTTTTTGCCGAATTTTTTCATGGACGTCCGTTAAGATCTTAGTAATGGAGCCAGTTGGTCCCGAGGGTCAAACAGACTCATTTTACCGATTTTCGTGTGCTATAGTCCATGAATTTTTTGTGATCCGGGATTCCAGCCTTTTTTTTACTGAATTTTTTCATGGACGTCCATTACGACCTTAGTAATGGAGCCAGTTGGTCCCTAGGGGCAAACATGCCCATTTTCAAGTTCAAACGAGCCTAGGGCAGGAAAACCCAGAATTTACCGATTTTCGGGTGCTATAGTCCATGGATTTTTGGTGATCTAGGATTTCGATCATATTTTTGCTGAAAATTTTTATGGACGTCCGTTAAGACCTTAGTAATGAGCCAGTTGGTCCCGAGGGGTAAATGGGCCCATTTTCAAGTTCAAACGGGCCCAAAAACAAGTAAACCCGACTCCATAACTCAGGTCTTAACGGACGTCCATGAAAAATTTTGGTAAAAATGACGCCGGAATTCTGGATCACCAAAAATCCATGGACTACAGAACACGAAAATCGGTAAAATAGGGGTTTGCCTGCTCTGGGGTTCGTTTGACCTAGAAAATGGGCCGGTTTGGCAGTGGGGACCAACCGGCTCCATAACTAAGGTCTTAAGGGACGTTCATGAAAAATTTCGGCAAAAATGACGTCGGAATTCTGGATCACCTAAAATTCATGAACTATAGCACACGAAAATCGGTAAAATGGGGGGTTTGCCTGCTCTGGGGCTCGTTTGACCTTGAAAATGGGCCGGTTCGGCCGTGGGGACCAACCGACTCCATAGCTAAGGTCTTAACGGACGTCCATGAAAAATTTCGGCAAAAATGACGCCGGAATTCCTGATCACCAAAAATCCATGGACTATAGCACATGAAATCGGCAAAATGGGGGATTTGCCTGCTTTGGGGATCGTTTGACCTTGAAAATGGGCCGGTTTGGCCGTGGGGACCAACCGACTCCATAGCTAAGGTCTTAACGGACGTCCATGAAACATTTCGGCAAAAAAGACGTCGAAATTCTGGATCACCAAAATTCCATGGACTATAGCATACGAAAATCGAGAAAATAAGGGGTTTTTCAGCTCTGGGGCTCGTTTGACCTTGAAAATGGGCCGATTTTGCCGTGGGGACTAACCGAATCCATAACTAAGGTCTTAACGGACGTCCATGAAAAATTTCGGCAAAACTGATATCGAAATTACGAATCACCAAATATCCATGGACTATATTATAGCACACTAAAATCGGTAAAATGGGGGTTTGCTAGCTCTGGGGTTCGTTTGACCTTGAAAATGGGCCGGTTTGGCGTGGGGACCAACTGACTCCATTGCTAAGGTTTTAACGGACGTCCATGAAAAATTTCGGTAAAAATGACGTCGAATTCCGGATCACCAAAAATACATGGACTACAGCACACGAAAATCGGCAAAATTGGGGGTTTGCCTGCTCTGGGATTGTTTGACCTCAATAATGGGCCGGTTTGGTCGTGGGGACCAACCGACTCCATAGCTAAAGTCTTAACGGACTTCCATGAAAAATATCGGCAAAAATGACGTCAGAATTCTGGATCACCAAAAATCCATGGACTATAGCACACGAAAATCGGCAAAATGGGGGGTTTGCCTGCTCTGAGGCTCGTTTGACCTTGAAAATGGGACGGTTTGGCCGTGGGGACCAACCGACTCCATAGCTAAGGTCTAAAGGGACGTCTATGATTTTTTTTGCAAAAATGACGTCGAAATTCTGGATCAACAAAAAATCATGGATTATAAGCACATGAAAATTGGCAAAATGGGGGGTTTGCCTGCTATGGGCCTCGTTTGACCTTGAAAATGGGCCGGTATGGCCATGGGGTCCAACCGACTTTATAGCTAAGGTCTTAACGGATGTCCATGAAAAATTTAGGCACAATTGACGTCGCAATTCTGGATTACCAAAAATCCAATAATTATAGCACACGAAAATCGGCAAAATGAGGGGTTTGCCTTCTCTAGGGCTCGTTTGACCTTGAAAATGGTCCGGTTTGGCCGTGGGGATCAACCGGCTTAATAGCTAAGGTCTTAACAGACGTCCATGAAAAATTTCAGAAAAATGACGTCGGAATTCCGAATCAACAAAAATCCATGGACTAGCACACGAAAATTGGCAAAATGGGGGGTTTGTCTGCTATGGGGCTCGTTTGACCGTGAAAATGGGCCTGTTTGGCCATGGAATCCAACCGACTTTATAGCTAAGGTCTTAACGTACGTCCATGAAAAATTTAGGCAAAAATGACATCAAAATTCTAGATTACCAAAAATCCATTAACTATAGCACACGAAAATTGGTAAAATGGGGGGTTTGCCTGCTCTGGGGCTCGTTTGACCTTGAAAATGGTCTGGTTTGGACGTGGAGACCAACCGGCTCCATAGTTAAGGTCTTAACGGACGTCAATGAAAAATTTAGGCAAAATTGACGCTGGAATTCCGGATCACCAAATATCCATGGACTATAGCACACGAAAATCGGCTAAATGGGGGTTTGCCTGCTCTAGGGATCGTTTGACCTTGTAAATGGCCTGGTTTGGCTATGTGGACCAACCGGCTCCAAAGCTAAGGTCTTAGCGGATGTCCATAAAAAATTTCGGCAAAAATGACATCGAAATTCTGGATCACCAAAAATCCATGGACGATAGCACACTAAAATCGACAAAATGGGGGGTTTTCCTGCTTTGGGGCTCGTTTGACCTTGAAAATGGGCCAGTTTGACCGTGGGGACCAACCGGCTCCAAAGCTATGGTCTTAACGGATGTCCATGAAATTTTTTTGCAAAACTGACTACGGAATTCCGGATCACCAAAAATCCATGGACTATAGCACACGAAAATATGAAAAATTGGGGGTTTGCTTGCTCTGGGCTTGTTTGACCTTAAAAATGGGCCCATTTGGCCGTGGGGACCAACCGGCTCCCTACCAAAGCTCTTAACGGACGTTTATAAAAATTTCATGAAAAATGACGCCGGAATTCTAGATCACCAAAAATCCATGGACTATAGCATACGAAAATCGGTAAAATAGGGGGTTTTCTTGCTCTGGGGCTTGTTTGACCTTGAAATGGGCCGGTTTGGCCGTGGGGACCAACCGACTCAATAGCTAAGGTCTTAACGGACGTCCATGAAAAATTTCGGCATAATTGACGTCGGAATTCTGAATTACCAAAAATTCAATAATTATAGCATACGAAAATTGGAAAAATGGGGGGTTTGCCTGCTCTTGGGCTCGTTTGACTTCGAAATGGGCCGGTTTGGCCGTGGGGACCAACCGACTAAATAGCTAAGGTCTTAATGGACGTCCATGAAAAATTTCAGCAAAACTGACGCTGGTATTCCGGATCACCAAAAATCCATGGACTATAACACACGAAAATCGGAAAAATAGGGGTTTGCCTGCTCTAGGGCTCGTTTGACCTTGAAAATGGTCCGATTTCACCGTGGGGACCAACCGGCTCAATAGCTAAGGCCTAAACAGGAGTCCATGAAAAATTTCGGCAAAAATAACACCGAAATTCTGGATCAACAAAAATCCATAGACTATAGCACACGAAAATTGACAAAATGGGGTGTTTGCCTTCTATAGGGCTCGTTTGACTTTAAAATGTACCAGTTTGGCCGTGGGGACCAACCGGCTCCATAGTTAAGGTCTTAACGGACGTCTATGAAAAATTTCAGCAAAAATGACATCGGAATTCCGAATCACCAAAAATTCATGGACATAGCACACGAAAATCAGCAAAATGGGGGGTTTACCTGCTATAGGGCTCGTTTGACCTTGTAAATGGCCCGGTTTGGCCGTGGGGACAAACCGGCTACATAGCTAAGGTCTTAGAGGACGTCCATGAAAAATTTCGGCGAAAATGACACCGAAATTCTGGATCACCAAAAATCCATGGACGATAGCACACTAAAATCGACAAAATGGAGGGTTTTCCTGATCTGGGGGTCGTTTGACCTTGAAAATGGGCCGGTTTGGCCGTGGGGACCAACCGGCTCCATAACTATGGTCTTAACGGATGTCCACGAAAATTTTTGGCAAAAATGACTTCGAAATTCTGGATCACAAAAAATCCATGGACTATAGCACACAAAAATCAGAAAAATGGGGGGTTTGCCTGCTCTGGGCTCATTTGACCTTGAAAATGGCCCGTTTGGCCGTGGGGACCAACCGGCTAAATACCTAAGCTCTTAATGGAAGTCCATAAAAATTTAGTCAAAAATGACGCAGGAATTATAGATCACCAAAAATCCATGGACTATAGGACACGAAAATCGGCAAAATAGGGGGTTTGCCTGCTCTGGGCTCGTTTGACTTTGAAATGGGCCGGTTTGGCCGTGGGGCCCAACCGACTCAATAACTAAGGTCTTAACGGACGTCCATGAAAAATTTCGGCACATATGACGTCGGAATTTCGGATCAACAAAAATCTATGGACTATAGATCACCAAAATTGGCAAAATGGAGGTTTATCCTGCTATGGGGCTTATTTGACCTTGGCCGTGGGGTCCAACCGGCTCCATAGCTAAGTTCTTTACGGACGTCCATGAAAAATTTCAGGCAAAATGACGTCGGAATTTCGGATCACCAAAAATCCATGGACTATAGCATACGAAAATCGGCAAAATGGGGGGTTTGCCTACTCTAGGGCTCGTTTGACCTTGAAAACGGGCCGGTTTGGCCTTGGGGACCAACCGGCTTCATATCTAATATCTGAACGGACATCCATGAAAAATTTAGGCAAAAATGATGCCGAAAATCCGCATCAACAAAAATCTATGGACTATAGCACACAAAAATTGGCAAAATGGGGGGTTTGCCTGCTATGGGGCCCATTTGACCTTAAAAATGGGCTGGTCTGGCCGTGGGGTCCAACCGGCTCCATAGATAAAGTCTTTACAGACGTCCATGAAAAATTTTGGCAAAAATGACGTCGGAATTCAGGATCACCAAAAATCTATGGACTATAGCACACAAAAATCGGCAAAATGGGAGATTTGCCTACTCTGGGGCTTGTTTGGCCTTGAACATGGACCGGTTTGGCCTTGGGGACCAACCGGCTAATAGCTAAGGTCTGAACGGACGTCCATAAAAAATTTCGGCAAAAAAGATGCCGGAATTCCAGATCAACAAAAATCGATGGACTATAGCACACGAAAATTGGCAAAATGGAGGGTTTGCCTGCTATGGGGCTCGTTTGACCTTGAAAATGGGCCGGTTTGGCCGTGGGGTCCAACCAGATCCATAGCTAAGGTCTTTACGGACGTCCACGAATAATTTTGACAAAAATGACGTCAGAATTCCGGATCATCAAATATCCATGGACTATAGCACACGAAAATTGGCAAAATGGGGGATTTTCCTACTCTGGACTCGTTTGACCTTGAAATGGGCCGGTTTGGCCGTGGGGACCAACCAGCTCCATAGCTAAGGTCTGAACAGACATCCATGAAAAATTTCAGCAAAAATGACGCCGATATACCAGATCACAAAAAATCCATGGACTATAGCACACGAAAATCAACAAAATAGAGGATTTGCCTGCTCTGGGATCGTTTGACCTTCAAAATGGGCCGGTTTGGCCATGGTGACCAGTCGGCTCCATATCTATGGTCTTAACGGACGTCCATGACAAATTTCGGCAAAAATGACTTTGGAATTTCGGATCACCAAAAATTCATGGACTATAGCACATGAAAATTGGATAAATGGGGGGTTTACCTGCTCTGGGGCTCGTTTGACCTTTAAAATGGGCCGTTTTGGCCGTGGGGACCAACCGGCTCCATAGCTTAGGTCTTAACGGACGTCAATGAAAAATTTCGGCAAAAATGACGCCGGAATTCCGGATCACCAAAAATCCAATGACGGTATCACACGAAAATTGGCAAAATGGGGTGTTTGCCTTCTATAGGGCACGTTTGACTTGAAAATGTGCCGGTTTGGCCATGGGAACCAACCGGCTACATAATTAAGGACTTAACGGATGTCCATGAAAAATTTCGGTAAAAATGACATCAGAATTCTGAATCACCAAAAATTCATGGACTATAGCACACAAAAATCTACTAAATAGGGTATCTGCCTGCTCTAAGGCTCGTTTGACCTAGAAAATGGGCCGGTTTGGCCGTGGGGACCAACCGGCTCCATAGCTAAGGTCTTAAGGGATGTCAATGAATTTTTTTGGCTAAAATAACGTCGGAATTCCGCATCACCAAAAATCCATGGACTATAGCACACGAAAATCGACAAAATATGGGGGGTTTGCCTACTCTGATGCTCGTTTGACCTTGAAAATTGGCCGATTTGGCTGTGGGGACCAACCGACTCCATAGCTAAGGTCTTAAAGGTCGTCCATGAAATATTTTTGAAAAAATGACGTCGGAATTCCGGATCACCAAAAATCCATGGACTATAGCACACGAAAATCAGCAAAATGGGGGGTTTGCCTGCTCTTGGGCTTGTTTGACCTTTAAAATTGGCCGGTTTGGCTGTGAGGACCAACCGGCTCCATAGATAAGGTCTTAACGGACGTCCATAAAAAATATCGGCAAAAATAACGCCAAAATTTTGGATCACCAAAAATCCATTGACTATGACACGAAAATCGGCAAAATGGAGGGTTTGCCTTCTCTGTGGCTCGTTTGACCTTTAAAATGGGCCGGTTTGGCCGTGGGGACCAACTGGTTCCATTGCAAAGGTCTTAACGGACGTCCATGAAATTTTTTGGCAAAAATGACTTTGGAATTCCGGATCACAAAAAATCCATGGACTATAGAATACAAAAATCGGATAAGTGGGGGGTTGGCCTGCTCTGGGGCTCGTTTGACCTTGAAGATGATCTGGTTTGGCGGTGGGGACCAACCGGCTCCATAGCTAAAGTATTAACGGCCGTCCATAAAAAAATTCGGCAAAAATGACGTCGGAATTCTGGATCACCAAAAATTCATGGACTATAACACACAAAAATCGGCAAAATGGGGGGTTTGTCTGCTCTGGGCTCGTTTGACCTTTAAAATTCTCCGGTTTAGCCGTGGGGATCAACCGGCTCCATAGCTAAAGTTTTAACAGACGTCAATTAAAAATTTCGGCAAAAATGACGCCGGAATTCTGAATCACTAAAAACTCATGGATTATAGCATACAAAATCCGGCAAAATGGGGGGTTTGCCTGCTATGGGGCTCGTTTGACTTTGAAAATGTGCCAGTTTGTCCATGGGGTCCAACCGGCTCCATAGCTAAGGTTTTAACGGATGTCCATGAAAGATTTCGGCAAAAATGACGTCGGAATTACTGATCACCAAAAATTCATGGACTATACCACACGAAAATCAACAAAATGGGGGGTTTGCCTGCTCTGGGCTCGTTTAACATGTAAATAGGCCGGTTTGGCCGTGGGGACTAACTGGCTCAATAGATAAGGTCTTAACGGACGTCCATGAAAAATTTCAGCAAAAATGACGCCGGAATTCAGGATCACCAAAAATCTATGGACTATATAACACACGAAAATCGGTAAAAATAGGGGTTTGCCTGCTCTGGGGCTCGTTTGACTTTGAAATGGGTCGGTTTGGCCGTGGGGACTAACCGGCTCAATAGCTAAGGTCTTAACGGACGTCCATAAAAAATTTCGTAAAAAATGACGCAGGAATTCTGTATCAACAAAAATCCATGGACTATAGCACACGAAAATCGGCAAAATGGGGGGTTTGCCTGCTTTGAGACTTGTTTGAGCTTGAAAATGGGCCGGTTTGGCCGTGGGGACCAACTGGCCCCATAACTAAGGTCTTAACGGACGTCCATGAAAAATTTCAGCAAAAATGACGTCGGAATTTCGAATGACCAAAAATCCATTGACTATACCACACGAAAATTGGAAAAATGAGATTTTTGTCTTTTGTGGGGCTCGTTTGACTTGAAAATGTGCCGGTTTGGCTGTGGAGACCAACCGGCTCCATAGATAAGGTCTTAAAGGACGTCCATGAAAAATTTCGGCGAAAACGACATCGAAATTCTGAATCACCAAAAATTCATGGACTATAGCTCACGAAAATTGGTAAAATAGGGGGTTTGCCTGCTCTGGGGCTCGTTTGACCTCGAAAATGGGCCGGTTTGGCCTTGGGGACCAACCGGCTCCATATCTAAGGTCTAAACGGACGTCCATAAAAAAATTGGCAAAAATGACGCCGGAATTCCAGATCACCAAAAATCCATGGACTATAGCACATGAAAATCGGCAAAATAGAAGGTTTGCCTGCTCTAGGGATCGTTTGACCTCGAAAATGGGACGGTTTGGCCGTGGGGACCAACCGGCTCCACAGCTAAGGTCTAAACGGACGTCCATGAAAATTTTTGGCAAAAATGACGCCGGAATTCCAGATCACCAAAAATCCATAGACTATAGCACACGAAAATCGGCAAAATAAAGGGTTTGCCTGCTCTGGGGCTCGTTTGACCTTCAAAATGGGCCGGTTTGGCCATGGAGACCAACCGGCTCCATAACTTAGGTTTTAACGGACGTCCATGAAAAATTTCAGTTAAAATGACGTCGAAATTCTGGATCACCAAAAAATCCATTGACTATAGCACACGAAAATGGGCAAAATGGGGTGTTTGCCTTCTGTGGGGATCGTTTGACTTGAAAATGGGCCGGTTTGGCCGTGGGGACCAACCGGCTCCATAGCTAAGATCTTAACGGACGTTCATGAAAAATTTCGGCAAAAATGACACCGGAATTCTGGATCACCAAAAATCCATGGACTATTAGCACACGGAAATCGGCAAAATTAGGGGTTTTCCTATTCTGGGGCTCGTTTGACCTTGAAAACTGGCCGGTTTGGCCGTGGGGACCAACTGGCTCCATAGCTAAGGTCTTAACGGACGTCCATGAAAAATTTCGGCAAAAATGACGTTTGAATTCCGGATCACCAAAAATCCATGGATTATAGCAAACGAAAATCGACAAAATGGGAGGTTTGTCTGTTCTGAGGCTTGTTTGACCTTAAAAATGGGCCAGTTTGGCCGTGGGGACAAACCAGCTCCATAGCTAAGGTTTTAACGGACGTCCATGAAAATATTTCACAAAAATGACGTCGGAATTCTGGATCACCAAAAATCCATGGACTATAGCACACGAAAATCAGGAAAATGGGGTGTTTGCCTGCTCTGGGGCTCGTTTGACATTGAAAATGGCCCTGTTTGGCTGTGGGGACCAACCGGATCCATAGTTAAGGTGTTAACAGACGTCCATGAAATATTTCGGTAAAAATGACGCCGGAATTATGGATCACCAAATATCCATAGACTATAGTACACAAAAATCGGCAAAATGAGGGATTTGCCTACTATTTGGGCTCGTTTTACCTTGAAAATGGACCGTTGGCCGTGGGGACCAACCGGCTCCATAGCTAAGGTCTTAACGAACGTCAATGAAAAATTTCAGAAAAAATGACGCCGGAATTCTAGATCACCAAAAATCCATGGACTATAGCACACGAAAATCGGCAAAATGGGGGGTTTGCCTGCTCTGGGGCTGATTTGACCTTGAAAATGGGCCGGTTTGGCCATGTGGACCAACCGATTCAATAGCTAAGGTATTAACGGATGTCCACAAAAAATTTTGGCAAATATGACGTCGAAATTCTGGATTACCAAAAATCCATGGACTATAGCACATGAAAATTGGCCAAATGGGGGGTTTGCCTTCTCTAGGGCTCGTTTGACCTTGAAAATGGGCCGGTTTGGCCATGGGGTCCAACCAACTTTATAGCTAAATTCTTAACGGACGTTCATGAAAAATTGAGGCAAAAATGACGTCGGAATTCTGGATTACCAAAAATCCATTGACTATAAAACCCGAACCAATGTCTAACCTTTACTGAAGAGACTTTCTTATTTCTCAACCTACGAACCTCACGGTCAAGAATTTGAATTGGAACCTCTTCATAGGTGAGGTTATCCTTTATAGCCACATTCTCTAAAGGTACTATCGATGCCGGATCAGCCACACACTTCTTCAACAAGGAATTGTGAAAGACTGGATGAACTGATGCTAGTTCTGCTGGCAACTCTAACTCATAAGCCACCTTACCAACCCTTTTCAAGATTCTATAAGGACCTACATACCTAGGGTTGAGGTTATGGACCGTTTGGTAGAGCTAAATTAAGAGTTACAAACCCCCAATTCACAACACACCTTCACCCCACGACACTCAGAAAATATCCGTTCACGCTAAGACCATTTTCGGGAGTTCCACTCACCCGAATTCGATTCCGTAAAGTTGTACGGGTTCCTTAACGTCTTAACTATATGTTTATATAATCAAATCCATAATTTGATCTTCTGTTTGTTACCAGATTTCCCTAGACCTTACTGACTCCGATTTGGTCCAAATCTGGACTAGGTTGGGAAATTTCAAGGTACTAACAAAAAGTTTTCCGGCCCAAAAAATTTCCCTGTTGGATTTTCTATAACGACGGGAACCAGTCATTACAATAGATACCAATTTACCCATGACTCGTCTCCGAGTAACAAACCAGGAGAAACAGGCTAAAGCAAGAGTGGAGTAGTACCTGAATCGACGAACAACTGGGGATACTTGTCTCACATGTCCTTTTCGGTCTCCCAAGTGGCTTTCTCAACCGGAAGATGCTTTCATTGAACTTTTACGGACTTAATATCTTTGGTCCTCAGCTTCCGGACATCACGATCAAGAATTTCAATCGGTTCGTCTTCATACTGAAGGTCTTTTTCTAACACCACTGAGTCCTATTTTATGATGTAATCCCCATCTCCATGATATCTCTTCAACATGGACACATAAAATACCGGACCGATAGGTTAGGGGTAAATCCAACCTATACGCCACTGGCCCTACACGGTCAAGAACCTCAAATGGTCCAATGTATCGGGGACTAAGCTATCCCTTTTTGCCGAATCTCATTACTCATTTCATGGGTGATACCTTAAGAAGAACGTTCTCACCAGTCTGAAATGCCATGTCTCTTACCTTATGGTCTGCATACTTCTTCTGTCTACTTTGGGCTGCTAAAAGCTTAGCTTGAATACTCCTCACTTTATCTTGAGCATCCTTCACTAAATCAACCCCCAAAGGTTTCACATCTCCATCCTCAAACCATCGTATGGGTGATCTACATCCCATCCCATATAGTGCTTCAAATGGTGTCATGTCAATGCTGGAGTGGTAACTATTATTATAAGAGAACTCGCATAAGGGTAGGAACTTACCCCAATGAACTCTAAAGTCAATCACACATGCCCTCAACATGTCCTCTAACACTTGAATAGTCCTTTCTGATTGTCCGTCTGTCTGTGGATGGAAAGCTGTACCAAAAGTGAGTTGCGTACCCAACTCCTCATGTAATTTCCTCCAAAACTTGGACGTGAACTGCGTACCATAGTCTGAGATGATAGAAAGGGGCACCCCGTGCAACCTTACTATCTCCCTTACATACACCTTAGCCAATTGCTGAGCATTATAATCTGTTTTGACTGGAATAAAATGGGCTGACTTAGTCAATCTGTCAACAACTACCCAAATAGAATCATATTTTCCCAATGTCTTGGGAAGACCAACCACGAAATCCATAGCTATTCTTTTCCACTTTCATTCCGAAATTGGTATTTTTTGAAGCAAACTGGCAGGCCTTTGGTGTTCATATTTTACTTGTTGGCAATTTTGACACTTAGCCACACACTCCGCTATATCTTTCTTCATGCCAGGCCACCAATAAATTCACTTCAAATCTCGATACATCTTATTCACACCCGGATGAATGGAATACCTCGAACCATGGGATTCTGTCAATAAATGCTGAATCAAGTCGCCCACTCTAGGAACACAAATCTTTTCTTTAAAACTGAGTACACCTCCCATATCAAGAGTGGTCTTTTGTGCTTTGCCGGACACTGTTTTATTTTTGAGCTCTTTCAAATGTTCATCCTCAAACTGTTTGGCCTTGATATCCTCAATGAACGTGGCCTTTACTTCAATGCTAGCTAACACCCCACCTCTCTCTGAGATGCCCAATTGCATGAACTTAGACTCTAAATGTTGAATTTGTTTAGCCAAAGGTCGCTTGGATAGACTCAAGCAAGCTAAACTATCCATACTCACCGCTTTTCGACTTAGTGCGTCCGCCACTACATTAGCCTTACCCAGATAGTATTGGATGGTCACATCATAATCCTTGAGTAACTCCATCCACCTTCGTTGTCTCAAATTTAGATCCTTTTGAGTGAACACATGTTGTAGACTGCGATGATCGGTAAACACCTCACACTTGACACCATAATGATAATGCCGCCAGATCTTAAGAGAAAACACTACCGCTGCCAACTCTAAATCATGTGTTGGATAATTCCTCTCATGCACCTTCAACTGTCGTGATGCATAAACTATAACATTCTTATCCTGCATCAACACTGCACCCAAGCCTGAATGTGAAGCATCACAATAAACAATAAAATCCTTACCCTCCACCGGTAGCGCTAGAATAGGTGTTGTGGTCAAAAGAGTCTTGAGCTTTTGAAAGCTCTCCTCACATTTTTCAGTCCATTCAAATGGTATCTCTTTTTTGGTCAAATTGGTCAAGTGTGTGGCAATAGAAGCAAAGTTTTTCACAAACCGACGATAGTAGCTAGCGAGCCCAACAAAACTCCTAGATTCAGTCACGGAACTTGATCGAACCCAATTCCTAACCACCTCAATCTTTTGGGGATCTACCAACCGGAATTGGGGTTGGTCCCCACGGCCAAAAGGACCAACCGGCTCCATAGCTAAGGTCGTAACGAATGTCAATGAAAAATTTTAGAAAAAATGACGTCGAAATTTTAGATCACCAAAAATCGGCAAAATGTGGGGTTTGCCTGCTCTGGGGCTGATTTGACTTTGAAAATGGGCCGGTTTAGCCATGTGGACCAACCGATTCAATAGCTAAGGTATTAACGAATGTCCACAAAATTTTTTGGCAAATATGACGTCGGAATTCTGGATTACCAAAAATCCATGGACTATAGCACATGAAAATTGGCCAAATGGGGGGTTTGTCTTCTCTAGGGCTCGTTTGACCTTGAAAATGGGCCGGTTTGGCCATGGGATCCAACCAACTTTATAGCTAAATTCTTAACGGACGTCCATGAAAAATTGAGGCAAAATTGACGTCGGAATTCTGGATTACCAAAAATCCATTGACTATAAAACACGAAAATCGGCAAAATGGGGGGTTTCTTGCTCTGGGGCTCGTTTGACCTTATAAAATGGTCCGGTTTTGCCGTGGAGACAAATCGGCTCCATAGCTAAGGTCATAACGGACGTCCATGAAAAATTTCATCAAAAATGACGCCGAAATTCTGGATCACCAAAAATTCATGGACTATAGCTCACAAAAATCGACAAAGTAGGGGGCTTGCCTGCTCTAGGGGTTTGTTTGACCTTGAAAATGGGCCGGTTTGGCCATGGGGACCAACCGGCTCCATAACTATGGTCTTACCGGACGTCCATAAAATTTTTTGGAAAAAATGACTTCGGAATTTCGGATCACCAAAAATCCATGGACTATAACGCACGTAAATTGGAAAAATAGGGGGGGGTTTGCCTGCTCTGGGCTCGTTTGACCTTGAAAATAGGTCCGTTTGGATGTGGGGACCAATCGGCTCCATAGCTAAGGTCTTAATGGACGTCCATAAAAAATTTTGGCAAAAATGACATCGGAATTCAGATCACCAAAAATCGATGGACTATAGCACACGAAAATCAGCAAAATGATGAGTTTGCCTGCTCTGGGCTCGTTTGACCTTGAAAATGGGCCGGTTTGGCCGTGGGGTTCAACCGGCTCCATAGCTAAGGTCTTAACGGACGACCAATAAGAATTTCAGCAAAAATGACGCCGGAATTCCAGATCACAGAAAATCCATAGACTATAGCACACGAAAATCGACAAAATTAGGAGTTTACCTTTTCTGAGGCTCGTTTGAACTTGAAAATGAGCCGGTTTTGCCGTGGGGACCAACCGGCTCCATAGCTAAGGTCTTAACGGACGTCCATGAATTTTTTTTGCAAAAATGACATCGGAATTCTGGATAACTAAAAATCCATGGACTATAGTACACGGAAATCGGCAAAATGGGGGGTTTGCCTGCTTTGGGGCTCGTTTGACCTCGAAAATGGGCCGGTTTGGCCGTGGGCACCAACCGGCTCCATAGCTAAGGTCTAAACGAAAGTCTATGAAAAATTTTGGCAAAAATGACGCCGGAATTCTAGATCACCAAAAATCCATGGAGTATAGCACACGAAAATCGACAAAATAGAGGGTTTGCCTGCTCTGGGCTCGTTTGACCTTGAAAATAGGCTGGTTTTGCCGTGGAGACCAACCGGCTCCATAACTTAGGTCTTAACGGACGTCCATGAAAAATTTCAGTTAAAATGACGCCGAAATTCTGGATCACCAAAAAATCCATTGACTATAGCACACGAAAATGGGCAAAATGGGGTGTTTGCCTTCTGTAGGGATCGTTTGACTTGAAAATGGGCCGGTTTGGCCGTGGGGACAAACCAGCTCTATCGCTAAGGTCTTAACGGACGTCCAAGAAAAATTTTGGCAAAAAATGACGCCGAAATTCTGGATCACCAAAAATACATGGACTATAGCTTACGAAAATCAATAAAATTTATTCCTGCTTTGGGGCTCGTTTGACCTTGAAAATTGGCCGGTTTGGCCGTGGGGACCAACCGATTCCATAGCTAAGGTCTTAACGGACGTCCATGAAAAATTACGGCAAAAATGACGTTGGAATTCCGAATCACCAAAAACCTATGGACTATAGCACACGAAAATTGACAAAATGGGGGGTTTGCCTGTTCTGAGGTTTGTTTGACCTTAAAAATGGGCCAGTTTGGCTGTGGGGACAAACCAGCTCTATAGCTAAGGTCTTAACGGACGTCCATGAAAAAATTTCACAAAAATGACGTCGGAATTCCGGATCACCAAAAATTCATATACTATAGCACACGAAAATTGGCAAAATGAGGTGTTTGCCTGCTCTGAGGCTCGTTTGACATTGAAAATGGCCCGGTTTGGCTGTGGGGACCAACCGGATCCATAGCTAAGGTGTTAACGGACGTCCATGAAATATTTCGGCAAAAATGACGCCGGAATTATGGATCACCAAATATCCATAGACTATAGCACACGAAAATCGGCAAAATGGGGGATTTGCTTACTATTTGGGCTCATTTTACCTTGAAAATGGACTGTTTGGCTGTGGACCAACCGGCTCCATAGCTAAGGTCTTAACGAACGTCAATGAAAAATTTCGAAAAAAATGACGCCGAAATTCTAGGTCACCAAAAATTCATGGACTATAGCACACGAAAATCGGTAAAATGAGGGGTTTGCCTGCTCTGGGGATGATTTGACCTTGAAAATGGGCCGGTTTGGCCATGTGGACCAACCGGTTCAATAGCTAAGGTCTTAACGGACGTCCACGAAAAATTTCGGCAAATATGACGTCGGAATTCTGGATCACCAAAAATCCATAGACTATAGCACATGAAAATTCTCAAAATGGGGGGGTTTGCCTACTCTAGGGCTCGTTTGACCTTGAAAATGGGCCGGTTTGGCCATGGAGTCCAACCGACTTTATAGCTAAATTCTTAACGGACGTCCATGAAAAATTGAGGCAAAAATGACGTCGGAATTCTGGATTACCAAAAATCCATTGACTATAAAACACGAAAATCGGCAAAATGGGGGGTTTGCCTGCTCTGGGGCTCGTTTGACCTTCTAAAATGGTCCGGTTTTGCCGTGGAGACAAATCGGCTCCATAGCTAAGGTCATAACGGACGTCCATGAAAAATTTCGTCAAAAATGACGCCGGAATTCCGGATCACCAAAAATCCATGGACTATAGCTCACGAAAATCAACAAAGTAGGGGGCTTGCTTGCTCTGGGGTTTTTTAGACCTTGAAAATGGGCCGGTTTGGCCGTGGGGACCAACCGGCTCCATAGCTATGGTCTTAATAGACGTCCATGAAATTTTTTGACAAAAATGACTTCGGAATTCCGAATCACCAAAAATCCATGGACTATAGCACACGTAAATCAGAAAAATAGGGGGGTTTGCCTGCTCTGGGCTCGTTTGACCTTGAAAATAGGCCCGTTTGGATGTGGGGACCAACGGCTCCACAGCTAAGGTCTTAATGGACGTCCATGAAAATTTTTAGCAAAAATGACGTCAGAATTCTATATCACCAAAAATCCATGGTCTATAGCACACGAAAATCGGCAAAATAGAGGGTTTGCCTGCTATGGGACCCGTTTGACCTTGAAAATGGGCCTGTTTGGCCGTGGAGACCAACCGGCTCCATAACTTAGGTCTTAACGGACGTCCATGAGAAATTTTAGTTAAAATGTAGCCGAAATTCTGGATCACCAAAAAATCCATTGACTATAGCACACGAAAATGGACAAAATTAGGAGTTTGCCTTTTCTAGGCTCGTTTGAACTTGAAAATGAGCCGGTTTTACCGTGGGGACCAACCGGCTCCATAGCTAAAGTCTTAATGGACATCCATTAAAAATTTTGGCAAAAATGACGTCGAAATTTGGATAACCAAAAATCCATGGACTATAGTACACGGAAATCAGCAAAATGGGGGTTTGCCTGCTCTGGACTCGTTTGACCTCGAAAATGGGCCGGTTTGGCCATGGGGACCAACCGGCTTCATAGCTAAGGTCTAAACGGACGTCCATGAAAAAATTTGGTAAAAATGACGCCGGAATTCCAGATCACCAAAAATCCATGGTTTATAGCACACGAAAATCGGCAAAATAGAGGGTTTGCCTGCTCTGGGACCCGTTTGACCTTGAAAATGGGCCGGTTTGGCCGTGGAGACCAACCGGCTCCATAACTTAGGTCTTAACGGACGTCCATGAAAAATTTCAGCTAAAATGTAGCCGAAATTCTGGATCACCAAAAACTCCATTGACTATAGCACACGAAAATGGACAAAATTAGGAGTTTGCCTTTTCTGAGGCTCGTTTGAACTTGAAAATGGGCCGGTTTGGCCGTGGGGACCAACCGGCTCCATAGCTAAAGTCTTAACGGACGTCCATAAAAAATTTTGGAAAAAATGACTTCGGAATTCTAGATCACCAAAAATCCATGGACTATAGCACTATAGCACACGAAAATCGGCAAAATGGGGGGTTTGCCTACTCTAGGGTTTGTTTGACCTTGAAAATGGGCCGGTTTAGCCGTGGGAACCAACCGACTCCATAACTAAGGTCTTAAAGGGACGTCCATGAAAAATTTCGGCAAAAATGACGTCGAAATTCTGGACCACCAAAAATCCATGGACTATAGCACACGAAAATTGGCAAAATGGGGGGGTTTGCCTACTCTAGGGCTCGTTTGACCTTGAAAATGGGCTGGTTTGGCCGTAGGGACCAACCGGCTCCATAGCTATGGTCTTAACAGATGTCTATGAAATATTTCGGCAAAAATGACGCCGGAATTCTGGATCACCAAAAATCCATACACTATAGCACATGAAAATCGGTAAAATGGGGGGTTTTCCTGCTCTGGGGCTCGTTTGACCTTGAAAATAGACCGGTTTAGCCGTGGGGACTAACCGGTTCCATATATAAGGTCTTAACGGACGTCCATGGAAAATTTAAGCAAAAATGACGCCAGAATTCCGAAACACCAAAAATCCAGACTATAGCATACGAAAATCAGCAAAATGGAAGGTTTGCCTTCTCTGGGGCTCGTTTCACCTTGAAAATGGGCCGGTTTGGCCATGGGGACCAGTCGGCTCCATTGCTATGGTCTTAACGGACGTCCATGAAAAATTTCGGAAAAAATGACTTCAGAATTTTGGATCACTAGAAATCCAAGGACTATAGCACACGAAAATCTGATAAATGGGGTGTTTACCTGCTCTGGGCTCGTTTGACCTTGAAAATGGGCCAGTTTGGCCGTGGGGACCAACCGGCTCCATAGCTAAGATCTTAACGGATGTCCATAAAAAAATTCGGTAAAATAGGGGGTTTGCCTGCTCTGGTGCTCGTTTGACCTTGAAATGGGCCGGTTTGGCCGTGGGGACAAACAGGCTCAATAGCTAAGGTCTTAACGGACGTCCATGAAAAGTTTCAGCAAAAATAACGCTGGAATTCCGGATCACCAAAAATCCATTAACTATAGCACACGAAAATCGGCAAAAAGGGGGGTTTGCATGCTCTCGGCTCGTTTGACCTTGAAAATGGGCCCATTTTGATGTGGGGACCAACTTGTTCCATAGCTAAGGTCTTAACGGACGTCATGAAACTTTTTGGTAAAAATGACGTCGGAACTCCGGATCACCAAAAATCCTTTGACTATAGCACACGAAAATTGGCAAAATGGGATTTTGGCCTTCTATAGGGCTCGTTTGACTTGAAAATGTGTTGGTTTGGCAGTGGGGACCAACCGGCTACATAGATAAGGTCTTAAAGGTCGTCCTTGAAAAAATTTGGCAAAAATGACACCGAAATTCCAAATCACCAAAAATTCATGGACTATAACACACATGAAAATCGGCAAAATGGGGGGTTTGCCTGCTCTGGGGCTCGTTTGACCTTGAAATAGGCCGGTTTTCCCGTGGAGACCAACCGGATCAATAACTAAGGTCTTAACGGACGTCCATGAATTTGTTTTTCAAAAATGACGCCGGAATTCCGGATCAACAAAACCCATGGACTATAGCACACGAAAATTAGCAAAATAGGGGGTTTGCCTGCTATGGGGCTCGTTTGACCTTGAAAATGGGCCGGTTTGGCCATAGGGTCCAATCGACTTTATTGCTAAGGTCTTAACGGACATCCATGAGATTTATGTGTAAGTAAATAGGTTCGTTTTCCCGTCGGGACCAACTGGCTCGACCAACCACAGACCCTCCCTACGGTCCGTGGCTCAGTCCACGGGCCGTGGGTGGCCTCTCATGGATGGCACCTGCAATTTTGCTGAAATGGTTATTTTTCCTTGTTTCGAATCTGGGGTGTTACATTATCTCCCTCTTGGGATCATTCGTCCACGAATGAGATTCTAGACACCTATTTAAATGAAACGACTCGAGACTAGCAGCCCATTATGCATGTAATGCACATGAATAAAGAGGAAACATCAACTCCAAGCTCAACATACTCAAATGCCTCATAAGGAAGTAGGAACTACATATAATTGATATTGATGTTTACGGTTTGGGGTTTAGGTTAAATTACATGTACCCATGCTTATCCTATGTCTCTAAGTTAGAATTGATATAATTGGGTTGAGACCAAGAAGGGAAACTTTGTTGGTTTAGGTTTATCCTTATAGGATTGATGATTTATGATGTTAATAGGTTCAGAGTTAAGCATAGGTAATGATCATGAGATGTTGATGCTTTGAGAGGAAAGCTTATGATATGAATTGATAGTAATTGATGTTGATGTGGTGGAGCTTCCCACGTGAATTGCTTTAGTATGGATGTATGAATGTGACAGGCTTTCTTACATGAATGATTCTAGGTTGAAAGGATTGCTCACCTAAAATGAATCTAGACTAAAAGACTATGTAATTGATGAGACTAGAGGCGACTAACCTTGACCTCCATATGAGAAGGATATGAGGTGATTTCCCATACTCCTTAGAAGTGAACAAAAGGTGAGTCCCCACATTCCTATTATGATGAATGGACATGGAGGTGAGTACCCATGATCCTTATGAAATGATGTGGAGGCGATTACCCGTGTCATATGATGTGATTGTGGAGGCGAGTACCCATGATCTTAAAGTGAGGCAAGAGGCGAATACCCATTAGCCTTTGTAAGTTAGGCAAGGAAGTGAATCCCCATGTCTTTAAAAGTAAGTATGAATAATGTGACCTATGTTATGAAGAGAGAATAGCTTGGATTGTTGCTTGAGATGCCTTCCATGAAGTAAGCATGACTAAAGGTGAATGACCCAAGTCTTGACTAAGGATAAATAGAGGTTGCTTGAGAAGCTTTCCTCTTTTATTATGGTGATGATTTATGTGCATTGATTATGCTTATGGTTTACATTGACTAACCATTATGTTTATGTTGTTTATGCTAGCCATTATATTTAGTACATGTTTGTACTAACGCATACTCTTGCCTACATTTCTTATCATATGTAGGGTCATGCAATATTGATTCTCACACTCGTGGCTAGGATCATAGTAGATCGAGGATTGAATATTTGGTGAGTCCTCCTAGCATTCGAGGATTTGACCACCATTTTCCTTTATGTCTTTCATTTTATGTTTGAACTATTATATGGGTTGTGTCCCAAGATTTATTCATGTTGGTTAGATGGTTTGAGACAATTGTATTAGACTTTCGCTTCGTTTTATAATGGATCCAAATGGTCCCAAGGGGCAAACAGGCCCATTTTCAAGTTCAAACGAGCCCGGGAGCAGGTAAACCTAGATTTTACCAATTTTCATGTGCTAGTCCATGGATTTTTGGTGATCCGGGATTCAAGCCATTTTTTTTGCCGAAATTTCTTATGGACGTCCGTTAAGACCTTAGTAATGGAGCCAGTTGGTCCCAAAGGGAAAACGGTCCCATTTTCAAGTTCAAACGAGCTCAGAGAAGGGAAACCCAGATTTCACCGATTTTCGTATACTATAGTCTAGGAATTTTTGGTGATCCGATTCCGGCCATTTTTTTATCGAAATTTTTCATGGACGTCCGTTAAGACCTTATTAAAGGTTCAATTGGTCCCGAGGGGTAAACGGGCCCATTTTAAAGTTCAAACGAGCCGCAGAACAGGTAAATCCATATTTTACCAATTTTCGTGTATAGTCCATGCATTTTTGGTGATCCGGGATTCCGGCATTTTTTTTTGCCGAAATTTTTCATGGATGTCCATTTAGACCTTAGTAATGGAGTGAGTTGGTCCCGAGGGGCAAACGGGCCCATTTTCAAGATCAAAAGAGCCCAGAGCAGGTAAACCCAGATTTTACTAAATTTTCGTGTGCCATAGTCCATGGAGTTTTGGTGATCCAAGATTCCGGCCATTTTTTTGCCCAAATTTTTGATGGACGTCCGTTAAGACCTTAGTAATAGAGTCAGTTGGACCCGAGAGGCAAACAGGCCTATTTTCAAGTTCAAACGAACCCCAGAGTAGGTCAACCCAGATTTTAGCAATTTTCGTGTGCTATAGTCCATGTCTTTTTGGTGATCCGGTATTGTGGATAATTTTTTGCCGAAATTTTTCATGGACGTCTGTTAAAACCTTAGTAATGGATCCAGTTGGTCCCGAGGGGCAAACGGGTCCATTTTCAAGTTCAAACGATCTCAGAGCATGTAAACCCATATTTTACCGATTTTCGTGTGCTATAGTACATGGATTTTTGGTGATTTGGGATTCTGGCCATTTTTTTACCAAAATTTTTTATGGACGTCCGTTAAGACCTTAGTAATGGATCCAGTTAGTTTCGAGGGGAAATGGGTCCATTTTCAAGTTCAAATGAGCCCTAGAGTAGCTTAACCTAGATTTTACCGATTTTCGTGTGCTATTGTCCATGGATTTTTAGTGATACGAGATTCCAGCCATTTTTTTGCCGAAAGTTTTCATGGACGTCCGTTAAGATCTTAATAATGGTGCCAGTTGGTCCCGAGGGGAAAACGAGCTCATTTTCAAGTTCAAACGAGCCTAAAGTAGGTAAAACTTGAATTAACTGATTTTCGTGTGCTATAGTCAATAGATTTTTGGTGATCTGCAATTCCGGCCATTTTTTTGCCAAAATTTTTCATGGACGTCTGTTAAGATCTTAGTAATGGAGCCAGTTGGTCCCGGGGGGCAAACAGGCCCATTTTCAAGTTCAAACGAGCCCCAGAGTAGGTAAACCCAGATTTTACCGATTTTCATGTGCTATAGTCCGTGGATATTTGGTGATATGGGATTCTGACCATTTTTTTGCCGAAATTTTTCATGGATGTCCGTTAAGACCTTAGTAATGGAGCCAATCGGTACCGACTGGCAAACGGGCCCATTTTAAAGTTCAAACGAGCCCAGAGCAGGTAAACCCAAATTTTACCGATTTTCGTATGATATAGTCCATTGATTTTTGGTGATCCAGGATTCCGGCCATTTTTTTACCGAAATTTTTCATGGACGTCCGTTAAGACCTTAGTAATGGAGTCAGTTGGTCACGAGGGGAAAACATGCCCATTTTCAAGTTCAAAAGAGCCCAGAGCAGGTAAACCCAGATTTAACCAATTTTCGTCTGCTATAGTCCGTGGATTTTTGGTGATCCGGGATTCTGGCCATTTTTTTGCTGAAATTTTTCATGAACGTCTGTTAAGACCTTAACAATGGAGCCAGTTGGTCCCGAGAGGCAAACAGGCACATTTTCAAGTTCAAACGAGCCCAGAGCAAGTAACCCAGATTTTACCAATTTTCGTGTGCTATAATCCATGGATTTTTTGTGATCTGGGATTCTGGCTATTTTTATGCCAAAAATTTTCATAGACGTCTGTTAAGACCTTAGTGAGGGAGCCAGTTGCTCTCGAGAGGTAAACGGGCCCATTTTCAAGTTCAAACGAGCCCAGAGCAGGTAAACCTAGATTTTACTTATTTTCATGTGCTATAGTCCATGGATTTTTGGTGATCCGGGATTCCAGCCATTTTTTACCAAAATTTGTAATGGACGTTTGTTAATACCTTAGTAATGGAGCCAATTGGTCTTGAGGGGCAAAACGGGCCCATTTTCAAGTTCAAACGAGCCCTAGAGCAGGTAAAGTCAGATTTTATCAATTTTTTGTGCCATAGTCCATGAATTTTTGGTGATCCGGGATTCCGACCATTTTTTTGCCGAAATTTTTCATGGACGTCCGTTATGACCTTAGTAATGGAGCCAATTTGTCCCGAGGGGTAAACGGGCCCATTTGCAAGTCCAAACAAGCCAGAGCAGGTAAACCCAGATTTTACTAATTTTCGTGTGCTATAGTCCATTAATTTTTGGTTATCCGCGATTCCGGCTATTTTTTTGCCGAAAGTTTTTCATGAACGTCCGTTAAGACCTTAGTAATAGATTCAGTTGGTCCCGAGGGGTTAGCAGTCCCATTTTTAAGTTCAAACGAGCCCCAGAGCAGGTAAACCCAGATTCTATCGATTTTCGTGTGCTATATCCATGAATTTTTGGTGATCCGGGATTTCGGTCATTTTTTACCAAATTTTTTCATGGACGTCCGTTAAGACCTTAGTAATGGAGTCAGTTCGTCCCGAGAGGCAAACGGGTCCATTTTCAAGTTCAAACGAGGCCAGAGCAGGTAAACCCAGATTTTACCGATTTTCGTGTGCTATTACACACGAAAAATCAAAAAAGTCGTGTAATTACTCAAAGTTGGATCATAAATGCGAAATTTGTCTGAAAAATAGTGGGATTATACGTAATGCTTCCCCAACTTATTACAAAGGTCCTCATAAGGTTTTTGCAGAAATTATTTTTTGGGTGCTGTAAGGAGCCAGATCCATGGGTTAATACACACGAAAACCAAGAAAATCATAATTTCTAAAAGTTTTCACATAAATGCGAAAAGATGCCTTAAAAACGTGGGACTATACGTAATGCTTCCCCAACTCATTATGGAGATCCTTATAAATCTTTCAGAAAAAGTTTTTGGGTGCTCCAATGCGCTAGATCCATAGACACACGAAAAATTAAGAAAAGTCGTGTAAATCCTATAAGTTGGCTCCTAAATGCGAAAATATACATTCAAAAATGGTGGGATTATAAGTATTGCTTCCGCAACTCATTACAGAAGTCCTCATAAAAAAATTTCAGATATATTTTTGTGTGCTCCAAGGCCCCAGATCCATGGGCTATGAAATATAGAAAAATCTTAATTTCCCGTTCCGGACCTCATTTGCACTTGAAAATGCCGATATTTTCCCATTCGAACCAACGCACGCCATTAAGTAGGTCGTCACGGACGCCCACAAATAATTTCACCCAAAAAATTGTCTGGTGCACATATAACCCAAAATCCATGGATTATAACACATGAAAAATGGGAAAATTCTTATTTTCCTTTTCGTGTCTCGTTTGAATTTGAAAATGTCGATGTTTGCCTTACTAAACGAACACACACCATTAAAAAAGGTCTTCACGGATGCCCACAAAAGATTTTGGCCAAAAAACAAATGAAAAAATTAGCGTCAGATCCATGGACCACACGAAAAATAAGAAAGTCGCGTAATTCCTAAAATTTAGCTCGTAAATGCAAAAATATGCCTTAAATGGTAGAACTATATGTAATGCTTCCCCAATTCATTATGGAGGTCCTCATAATGTTTTTTGAGGAAAAAAATTGGTTCTCCAAGGCACAAGATCCATGGGCATTAACATACGAAAAAACCAAGAAAGTCACGTAATTCCCAAAAATTGGCTTGTAAATGAGAAAATATGCCTTAAAAATGGTGGAACTATATGTAACGTTCTCCCAACTCATTATGGAGGTCCTCATAAAGTTTTTTCAATAAAAATTCTCGGGCGCCTCAAGCCACCAAATCCATGGGCTAATACACACGAAAAACCAAGAAAGTCGCGTAATTTCCAAAAGTTGGCTTGTAAATGAGAAAATATGCCTTAAAAATCATGGGACTATACGTAATGCTTCCTTAATTCATTACGGAGGTCCTCATAAAGCTTTTTCAGAAAAAAAATCTTTGGTTGCTCCAAGGCGCCATATCTATGGGCTAATACACACAAAAAATAAAGAAAGTCACCTAATTCCTAAAAGGTTCCTGGTAAATGCGAAATATGCCTTAAAAATGGTGGAACTATACATAATACTTCCCCAACTCATTACAGAGGTCCTCATAAAGTTTTTTCTCAAAAAAAATTGGGTGCTCCAAGGCGCCAGATCCATGGGCTAATACACACGAAAAATCAAGAAAGTCGCGTAATTCCAACAGTTGGTTCGTACATGCGAAAATATGCCTTAAAATGGTAGGACTATACGTAATGTTTCCCCAACTCATTACGGAGGTCCTCATAAATATTTTTCAGAAAAAAAATTTGAGTGCTCAATGGCGTCAGATCCATGGGCTAATACACATGAAAAACCAAGAAAGTCGCGTAATTCCTAAAAGTTTGATCGTAAATGCGAACATTTTCCTTAAAATGATGGGACTATAAGTAATTCTCCCCCCCAACTAATTACGAAGGTCCTCATTAAGTTTTTTCAGAAAAAAATTTGTGTGCTCCAAGGCGCCAGATCCATGGGCTAATACACATGAAAACCCAAGAAAGTCGCGTAATTTCTAAACGTTGGCTCATAAATGCGAAAATATGCCTTAATAATACTGGAACTATATGTAATGCTTCTCCAACTCATTACAGAGGTCCTCATATAGTTTACTTAGAAAAATAATTGGGTGCTCCAAGGCACCAAATCCATGGACTAATACACACGAAAAATCATAAAAGTTGCGTAATTCCTAAAAGTTGGATTATAAATGTAAAAATTTGCCTAAAAAATGGTGGGACTATGTGTAATTCTCCCCCAACTTATTATAAAGGTCCTCATAAAGTTTTTTCAGATTTTTTTTAGTGCTCCAAGGCGCAATATTTATGGATTAATACACACGAAAATCAAGAAAGTCGCGTAAATTCTAAAAGTTTTCTCATAAATGTAAAAATATGCCTTAAAATCGTGGGACTATACGTAATGCTTCCCCAACTCATTACAGAGGTCCTTATAAAGCTTTCTCAGAAAACATTTTTGGGTTCTCCAACGTGCCAGATCCATGGGCTAATACACACAAAAAATTACGAAAGTCGTGTAATTTCTAAAAGTTGGCTCGTAAATTCAAAAATATGCCTTAAAATGGTGGGACTATACGTAATGCTTCCCCAACTCATTACATATGTCCTCATAAAGTTTTTTTCAAAAAATTTTTGAGAGCTTTAAGGCGACAGATCCATGAACTATAATACACAAAAAATCAAAAATCCAATAATTTATCTGAGTATGGATTACATTGTTGTTAGGAGGTAATACATGTGTACTTAATGTAAGAAACCTAGTTCTATTATTTGTTTGTCCAACCTATGTATCTCAAATTTATGGAATTAGTAGCCACAGAAAATCCAGTAATCAATCCAAGTATGGAATATATTATTATGATGAGTAATACATGTGTAGTAATGTAAGAAACCAAGTTCTATTATTAGTCTGTTAAACCTATATATGTATCATTTAGAGACTTAGTATAATCTCACAGTTGTCACTACACGAACATACTAAGAAGTCTCGCGTTTACTTTATTGTTATTGATGATTTGATTGTCTTGGACCATGAAGACTCCAATCGTGATCCTGATTTCCATTCTAATCACGATGATAAACCTCGTAGTACACTTTCTTATTTGGTGTACCTACTTTAGTCGGATGAAAGGAAACTTTTAAGTAGCTATCATTGATTTGAAATTGTTATGATATAAACAGGCTGATGCACTAGTGAATGGAACACACCCACGCCCCCAAATCAAATAAGAAAGAAGCAGTTTTTTCTGCGACTGTCACGACCCAGGGTACACCCTAGACGTAACATGGAGTACAAGACCCCGAGAGGCATCATACACTTAGCATATCATAACATAAAGTAATAGAAAATGGTGCAAAAATTTAAAACATTTTCCATACAATCAAAGTCTTTTATAAAACGAAGCAGAAGTCTTTAACACTTGTTTATGACCATCTAAAACATGAATAGTCTTTGGGACGCAGCCCATACAATAGTTCTAAACATAAAATGAAAGAAATAAAGGAAAGGTGATCAAATCCTCGATGCTATGAGGACTCACCAAATCTTCACTCCTTGCTCTACTATGAACCTAGTCAAGGGGGTGGAAGTCAATGTTGCCGAACTCTACATTTGATAAGAATGTAGGCAAAAGTATGCGTTAGTACAAAATGTACTAAATATGATGGCTAGCAAAAATCATCAACATAAGCATAAGATAGGCATTAGTCAACGTAAGACATATACCATAATCATAAGAGATAACAACATAAGTCATAAGCATATTCAATGCACATAAATCATCATATCGTAAGAGGAACACTTCTCAAGTAACCTCAACTTATCCTTAGCTAGGACTTGGGTAATCCACCTCTAGTCAAACATATCAAGGAAGGCAACTCTAGAAACAATCCAAGCTAATCATACATCATACAAACAAATCTCATATTAAAGCATACTTACGATACTTCCTTGAAGTAACCTTGATTCATCATAAACATGCTACTTTGATTAGGGACTTGTTCCTCTTTAGCTATCTCTACTATACATGGAAAAGTACTTCTTTACTAGTCCAACACAAACATTACTCATGAATGGTTACGATTTACCAATTCAAGGCTATCAAGGAAAAGCACCTCATTATGCTAGACCAAGATATCATGGAAAGCAAACTCTCATGCAAGTCCAAGCTACTCAAGGAAGGGTACTATTGCTCAATCCAAGCTACCAATGAAATGGTTTGGCCTTACTAAGTCATGCTATCATGCAAGCATTCTATTCTGCTAGTTCAAGCTAACCTTTGGAAGGGTACGATTTCTCAATCCAAGGCTATCCATGAGATCTTCTACTCAAACTATCATGCATGGTCTTGTCTTACCAAGTCAAGCTTTAGAGACATGGGGAATTTCATAAGGGTCATGGGTACTCGCCTCCTTGTCCATTCATCATAATAAGAACGTGGAAAATCACCTCACCTCCTTTACATATGGAGGACAAAGGTAGTCGCCTCTAGCCTCTTCATTCATTTAGCATTTTAGTCTAGATTCATTTTAGGTGAGCAAGCCTTTCAACCTAGAATCATTCTATATGAGAAAACCTTTCACATTCTACATTCTACATTCATACATTCATAATATATATATCATAAGGTAGATTATGTGGGTAAAGTCCTTCCACAACAATTCTATCTAATAGTCTACCATTATCATATAAGCTTCACCCTCAAAGCCTTAACATTCATAATTCATCATATTAGCTTTACTCTCAAAGCCTTAGTAAACAACATTCATAACTACAAGCCTTACTCTCAAAGCAATACTTCTTACAATCATCACATATGCCTAGATCTCAAGACATTCTAATCATATGCTTCATTCTTAAGCAATTCTAATCATATATCATCATATAGACTCAATCTCAAGCACTACTAATCATGATTCATAATGTATACTTTAATCTAATTCAATTCATGTCTATATGCTCTAATCTCAAGCAATCTACTATACATATCATCAATTCTAGAAGATTATCTCTAAATCCTCAATTTCCCCTTTCATGGCATAAAACCCCATCTATATCAAATTCATCTTAGAATCATAGTTTAAGCATGGATACATGTACAATCATACTAAAAACATGAAATACCATCATAAACACTCATAAACGACCCTAATCCAGTCAATTGGATCATAACCCATAACATTAGAAGAAACCCTAAATTGACTTGGGGAATTCTTCTTCTAAATTGGGGAAATCATGGGGCTCCATGGATGAAAGGAATCCATGGATGAATAAGCCATCATACCTTGATTACAAAGCCCACAAATCTTGGAAGATTGGAGACTTGACTTGACCTAGCTTGAACCCTCTTCTTCTTCTTCTTCTTCTTCTTCTTCTTCTTCTTCTTCTTCTTAGAGAGAGAATATATGGGAGAGAATTGGGTTTCTTTTGGGGTCTTGAAATAATGACTTAGAATCAATAAATTTAGGGGTTTAAAGTACTTATATTGGTGGTCTAGGCTAGGGTAAAACGATACCACTTAATTCTAATTAAATCCGAAAAAGACCCTTATGCCCCTAAACTTAACCGCCTCAACTATCCAAAAAGTTTCAACCACGAGACCACGCTGACGGTCTGTGGATGGACCCACGGTCCAAACTGGTCAACTGTGGTTTGGGTTCAGAGAGTTGGCAAAAGGGGCTTGGATCCACGGACCTCTAACCACGAGCCGTGGACCCATCCACAGGGCGTGGGTCCTGGCCGTGGTTACTGCCTTAGGCAGTGTTTCATGGTGCCCATCCACGTTGCTCACCTACGGGGCGTGGTTGGCCCTCGTGGGTGACACCTGGAAATTCTAAAAAAAATCTAAGCTTCCCTTTTAAGGCTACGGGGTGTTACAGCGACTAAGTCATTCTTCACTCTATTTATTATTATGGTGAATCAACATATCATGATGTCAATCTGAGAGTATAATTTAAATAACTATTCACTTAGAATAGCAAGAATCAAGCAAAGGAACCAACATGATGTACATACTAAAAAAGATTTGGTGGTGGGGGGGGGTACTCATGTGATGATTTAGGCATCCACAACAGTGCTAAGTTTCAATTTGCCCATCTGTCAACTTTGCAAATTGGTAAAACTTTAAGAATTTGAGAAGCCCTCACATAATAAATCTTTAATTGAGCAAAGATTTGGGCAGATATATCTTTTGGATTTTTGTTATGCACCACAAAGCATTATGTAATTCTTATCCTCACTTCTTTTATATTTTTTTAAAATATATGTGACCTCATGCATATTCAAAGTTCAAGTTTGACATTATTATAATGAAACCAAGACAAACTTTTATGGTATTAAGGAATTGTATAACAGACAATGAAACCTTTGGATACTATACCAAAACTAGTGATGTAAAAAAAGTAAGAACTTAGATGCATATTTAGAATTTGAAGTTTAAGAGTGTCTATATAATGACCTAAAGTTAAAACTATAATATTAATCAGGTTTATAATCAAATAGTTGGAGATACATATGAATTTATTAATATATATAATGTCATGGGTAAAAGTTAATGCGTTTAACAACTGACCTTCTAAATCTACCCTTGATTATTAGTTGGTATATATACTATTAAATATGATAACATATTCAGTGTAATCACACAAGTGGGATTTCGAGAGGATTAGATGTACGCATGCCTTACTCCTACTTTTGTAAGGTATAAGGACTATTTGTGATAGGTCATCGGCTAGGTATAATATTGAATAAAAACTGAAAAATCCTTTTTGATGACCTAATATATCTAAAGCCAATGGTGGTGCTTCCACAAACTAGCTAGTGTACATTATCCACCTACTTTTGCTAGGTAATTAATCTCTATATACAATTTTGCTATTTTTATGTGTACTACTATATAAAGAGTGTCACTTTCTCAAATTGCTGCAACCATAGAACATATATACATGGCTTTCAAATTGCAACTTATAACTATGCAAGAAGAGAAATTACGAAAAGGGCCTTGGCTCGACGAGGAAGACGAGAGACTAGCATATGTTATCGCCATTTTAGGTGAACGTCGTTGGGATGCCTTAGCAAAAGCTTCAGGTAATAGAAAATACTTCAAACTTATAGAATGTATAACAATCTAAGCATATTTCGTATCGATAAAATAAGTACGTGACATATTAGGTGCAGCCCCTTAGACCTTAGTGGCACAATTTAATTAAAGTCATCATGCGGGCCTAGCTAGGCCCAAAGGGACATTAATATCAATAGTAGGTCGGATTGTTGCATATATAGCATAAAATTCTTTTATTCAGGATCTTTACACGAATTTACTGTTTATTTTTTCTAGATATGCAATTTATTTAATGGTGTTCGGAATTTGATTCCATACAGGGCTGAGGAGGAGTGGAAAGAGCTGTAGATTAAGATGGATGAACTACCTTAGACCTAACTTAAAACATAGCCATATCACTCAAGATGAAGAACATTTAATTATTAAACTTCAGAAACAATTGGGAAACAAGTAATTAATTAATTAATCTCCTCAGTTAATTTTTTATGTTTTCAAAAAAAAATTATCTATTTCACTTGGCTAATTGAATTTTGTTTTCTAACTTAATTTAACAGGTGGTCAAAGATTGCTAAACAATTGCCAGGAAGAACTGATAATGAAATAAAGAATTATTGGAGAAGTCATTTGAGAAAGAAATCACTTATTTATGAACAAGGTCTGATTCAACATTCTCTTTAATTTCTCACATTATTCTCTTCTTTGAGTTATCAATAAGTCATGAATTTGAGTCGTGAAATTGATTATTGATGCTCGTTTTAAGATATGTTGTCTATATTACACCCTCTTGGAGTGTCTTTCTCTAGGCCATGCATGTGGTACTTCATGCAATATATAATTACATGTATTATACGTTACTATTTATTATAAATTATCGAAAGGGAAGCTCGGTGCACAAAACTTTCACTATGGGCGAAGTCTAGGGAAGAGGCGGCGTATAAGGGTCTATTATATGCAGTCTTATACCCTACGTTTATGTAAGAGGTTGTTTCCACAGTTTAAACCTATGACCTCTTAATTACATAACAACAACTTTACTAGTCACGCTCTAATACTCCCTGTCCATTTATTATAAATTATCAAATCAACGAATATTAAGCAGAGTTACCAACAATTACCTTTTAAATGATCTGATTATATAATCATTTTCTTTTGTGTTACAGAATGCTCTGGAAGCAATATTACAAGTAGTAATTCAGAACCAAAATCATCATTTGGAAAAGTTGATGATGAATCCTCAAGATTATTGGATTGGATGATACCAAGTTGGTCATATGAACAAAGTCAAATGGAACATCACATGTACTTTTGTACAATATTAAACCTATGTTCTTGTAATAATAATTCTTCTTCTTCTTCTCAAGATGAAAATATTACTAGTACATGGGATGATACTTCATCATCTTCTATTTGGGAATAATAATTAAAATGAGTTTGAATTGTATAGACAAGTGTGTGAATTAATGTAATTTCTTCATTTTGAAGGGGGGAAAAACTTGAGGGACAAAAGATGCAAATATATTTGAGTTAATCTAATTATTTATTGAGTTTAGCTTTGATTTTTTTGAATTTATTTGACGGACTTTGTTTGACCTGAAATTTGGCATGTTCATGAAAAATATCTAGTGACCAATACTCATCATATTTCGTATTATTATTAGTATATTTTACACAAATCACATAATATTAAGAGCTAATCATATTCTATCCCTACTTTTTTTCTTCCAAATTACAAAAATCACTTAAAATCCCATAGTATTTTTTCCTTATTAGTATTATTATTCTTATAAAACCTTAAACTCATATTCCTAGGGTGGGGGGATGAAATCCCACCCTAATAGCTTCGAATAAATTAAATAAATCCTCTAATACATATCAATAAAAACAAAATTAAACACTAGATTAAAATATGCACGTTTTATTTCTTTCGAAAAAATTGGAGATTATCACAATTTTTTTTAAATATCCCTTCATAGGTCATCAAGTAGGTTAAAGTATACAATCACCACCAATTGAAAATAATGTCATCCCGAAGATAAGTACTCAAAATATACATGATTTTTAAAAAAATAAAAAATGGGATGATAATAATATCATTTTAATTAAACTTCATTTAACCCATTGGATAATGATTTAAAATCAAATCCCTCCTATTAAAAAAAACGTGAATAATCTTCTTTCTTCATCCATTTCTGTATGTTTAGTAAGCAAGTTAGATAATTTGGATATAAAGTGCAAAAAACAACTTGATCATGTCATTTGTCATTAACAAGTTATTAATTATTTTTCTAAAATAAAAAATAAAAAATAAGTTGGTTGGATGTTGGAGTGTGACAAACAAAATAATTTGAGAAGAACTACATCATCTATTTAGTTCAATTTGTCTCCTAATAAATTAATAAACACTTTTTAATTGTTATGAACAATTCGCTCTTTTCTGAATTACTATCGATGTAATTATGAAAAAATAAAATAAACTTTGATTTTCAGTTAATTCAAGATACTTGATCTCGTAAAACTCTTATATTTCATAGAAGTGAATTCTTATTCTTACGAAGCAAATAACATTATGTTTTAATGTATCTCCTACTAGACTTATTCTGATTCTGAATTATTTATCACTAAGTTGTTTTCAAGAACCAGCAAAAAAAAATAAAAAAATAAAAAAATTGGACTGTAATATAATAAGTTGTAAATCTTCACTTTCTATTTAGTAACCATCTGATTACTACTTAGTTGACATAAACATGTAAAATTTCATATTTTACTTCAAATCAATAAATATATAATATATCTACGATTAAAGATTATGATAAAATAGTAACCATATCTATATCCTTAATTAATGGTCTAGAATTTATAAGATTTGAATTTAATAATTGAAAATATTGTGCCTTTCAAACTCAAAGTGTACTTCTTAACGTGAATCTAAATTAGTGTATGTATAAAATATCACCTACAATATATACTCCTCAATCATCTTTAATTAGATAACTCAGATAAAATTAAAATTTGGTAAGAGTTTTACAAATTAGATGATGACGATGCATTATTATTTAGTCTATCTTAATTCAACTCATATAATATCTGAGCGAATTATTTTAACCCGTCCATTTCACACCCGCCAAAAGTCATTTAAGAATAGAATAATCTTGTAAAATTTTCTTGATTAAAGAGTTCAGGGCGACAATTATGCCACCACAGATAAATTAAGTACTTCAAAACACATTAACAACAATTTCTAAATAGTTGCAAAAAAAAAGGACGATTTGTTTTCCTCTTCTTTTTTTTAAATGTCTTAATTTTTTTTAAGACTACAATAAGGCTAACAATGCCATTAGAAAATTAAATAGCAAGGAGAAATTAGAGTAAATCGTAGAGCTTCTAGACTCTTCATCACCACCATAATCGTCGTCGGAGTCGCCGGAAATCGACACGAGATCTTCCCCTCCGCCGCCGTCTCCGGCGGATTCGGTGTCATTGTTGGTGGCAGCAGTCCATTTTCCACTGTTGCTACCCCTGATCATTGTCATAAAATTATCCAATTTATAAACTCAAATATAGTCATAAAAAGCCCTATCCATATCCAATATCCAAAATTTATTAATCTGATTAATTTAGATAGGAGCCAAATAAGCTTGTTAAAAGGTAGTGGTGGAGTTAGAAAAAATTAACGTAAAAGGATGGAGCTAGCATGGAAATTAAATCCACTAAATATGTACATATAATAAACTTTAGAACCCATAAAGTTCAAATCCCGAATCCTCCTTGACAGCGACACCAAGGGCGGAGCCACATCTTAACAAAGGTGGTCAGATGAACAACTTCGTCGGAAATTTTTTGCGATTATATATGTTAAATATCAATATTTTTGAATATATACTAATTGTTGAACACCATTAACATAGTAAACAAGGATAGCCCAATGGTTAAGGATGTTCAAATTTGCCTTGAAAACCTAGGTTTAAGCCTAGGCTTAGGCGTTTTATTTTTAAAAAAAATTAGTTCCGTTTTTTAAGTTAAAAAAAAAGAAGAATAAAAGTGACGAAAAATTGTCCTAAAGTATGAACACTCTCGATGAAAATCCTGACTCCGCCGCTGATCGACACATTTAGGATTTGAACATCTAATCTAAAATAATTATTTTGAACTAGAGGGGAGCATATTCCATTTGGATTCTTGAAAATTCAAATTGATGAGACACATTTTCTTAGACATAATTCTTGTGTTACTAAAGCACCCTAAGTTATTACTACTACAACTAGTAACATAAGTACTAATTATTACTTGACACAAAAGTCTTAGAGGGGACTATTAAGGAGTTGATTACTCTAATTAGAGTAACATAAAGAACCAAAAGTGTGATAGAAAAAGTAAAAAAAGTAAAGTTTGGGGGGGAAAAGTGAAAAAGAAGGAAAGTAAAAGGAGTTAACCTGTGAATAAGAACACCAGCATTTAAAGTAATTTGGTCAATAAAATCAGCAGATTTGGGCTCCACACTATAAGCTTTTTCATATTTAACTTCAACTTCTTCACCAGAGGCCACAAAGTATGCTCCATTTGCCATTACATCCCCTTCACTTCTCCAATTCCAATTTCTCCATTTTCCTTCATCTGTGTCCACTCTTTTTGTCACCTATAATCGATTCGTGATAGAGTCAGAAATTTTACAAAAACACATCGAAATATATAAAGTAATCTGGATGTCAATCGACACGTGTTAACATAAGGTGACTGATCCACCACTGTCTATCGCCAGTCAGAGATGGAGTCAAGAAAAGTAGTTTATGGATTATGAATCATAATTTTATTTTATTTATCGAGTAATAAATTTTATAATATAAATATATGATTTGAGATAAAATTATTAAATTTGATCGAACAGGATTGTGGCTCCACCGTTGCATGTAGTGCCCCCACACACATCACATCTCACATTAATGGGCATCCAATGCAATTTAAAGCACAAAAAATTTGACTAAGCTATATGATTTTTCAATTATCATGTTTTTTTTTTATTTGAATTCATTTTAAGTTTGTGTTGCTTTAACCTTTTTGAAACAATATTGAACACATGTCAAATTCTTTAAGATTAATATTTTTGAAAAAATTGATACATATCTATTGACATTCTGAAAAATTAATCTCAAGCTAATAATAATATATAAAATAAGACTAAAAACAAAAAGTATTAGTTGTTTTCTCTATATTTTCTATTGAAATAAAAAAATATTAGACATGACTTAAAAGAATGGAGATCATGGGACCTAAAGTAGAAAAGATAAAACAAAGTATGTAGAAATTTTTAAATAATATAGCTCATAACTTTAATCCAAAGACGCCCAAACTTAACATTCTTTTCCAAATTAGTACTCTTCTTTAATTAAAGACATGTTAGTCTAATTTCATAGCATGAAAAAATAGAAAGGAAAAAAAAAGAAAAAAGACAAGCATAATGTTATATATCAAATAATTAACCTAAATAGTGGTTCAACCAACTGTTTATGTATAATCAGTATATATCGACTAGGAAAAATAAACAGTGACGAAAAAAAAGTGTACCTCTTTAGCAAAAGGGTCAAAGGGTGCAATATATCTATTTCCTTGACTGTTGATAGTAGGATTTCCACTTCCACCAATTGCATACATTTCCCATCTTGTAAAATCATTATTGACAACATGAATATATCCTCTTCTACACCTTGGCATTCTTTGAATTAATTTTTTACCAAAATGATTAAATGATATTGTGACTTGCATACCTGAATCTGGCAAATAATCATCACTATGTCCCAATAACATTACCTCATTATGATGTGAAAAATGATTATTTGATATCGTTATCCCCGTTGACCCCATAACTACATCAATTAATCCATCTTTACAATTGGACAATGAACAATGGTCTATCCATATGTCTCGGGACCCGAAAATCGAGATCCCGTCCCCGTCCGACTTGCCTCGGTATCCGAAATGTGTAGGGCTCGAACGTACGTTTGTATCGCCCGATTCGTAACAATGATGTACGTGTATGTTGTGGATTATAACGTTGGAGATATATTGTAACGTTATGCAACCCCCTCCCGTTATGTGCACGTTGACCCCACGTCCGTCTAGGGTTTTGTGCGAGTTGAAAATGAGCTCTTCCGAGAGTTTAATCTCCATATTGGCCGAGAATACTATCCATAACGGTTCCTCTTGGATGACTCCGTATCGGAGAGTGCCAGGTGGTGGGTTCACGGGGTCAGGGTCCGAGGATGAGGTGACCACGTAGTAACGACCGCCTTTGCCACCGAGGGCGTATTGACCGAAACCGATGGCGCAATCGGCTAGTCTTTGGCGATTTAATTGCCAACTATGGTCACATCGCCAACAATCATCGATAGGGTTGCCCGTTTGACAAGAGGATTGGTCACTACTTGTGTAGGACAACATTTTTCTTCTTGATTGGAAAATTGAGAGTGATGCATTCACTTTCCTGCGATAACTTCTTGTTAATTTATAATCAAGAAATTGTAACTGATAATGATGTACGATTTGAAATTCATTCAACAAGGGTGAACTCGTAACATGTGTTGAACACACATGTCGCGCAATCCACTATTATCACTAGACCAAAGCCCTGAGGGTGAAAGGAGTTTTAATTACTTACACATTGAAAATATAAATGACATAAGAGGCTATACTATACTAACAAGAGAAATTGCGACAATCAATAATGTACGATATAAAATTTATTGAATAATTAGTTTGTTCTCTATGATATAGTATGCGACAAGGGGTAACTTGTGACATGCTACATATCACGCGCTACACTATTGTCACTAGACCAAAGCCTTAGGGACGAATGGAGTTTTAACTTTTTACACACTGAAAATACAAATGACACAAGAGGTTACACTAATGATGTACTTGTTTTTTTTATGATGTCACTGTATATAAGTTAAATTCCAACGAAAAGATTTGAGTAGGAATATAAGGTGCATAATAAAAGAAATTTTGTGTGGTCCCTCTAGCTTTATATATGTTTGTACAAACAAGGTAAGGAGTTATGGAACATTTAAACAAGTCACAGAACAAAAAGAGAAAGGCTATATGGATTTCTATCTATGGCTGAAAAACAATAATTCCACTAATTAAAGTGATTTGAGGGCCTACAAGTAGATATTCATAAAAGGAGAAAGCTATAATTTTATTTTATTTTATTTTTAAAAAAAAGAGAAAAATAAGCAACCAATAAATATTCATATCTACCTACATCAAGAACACTTTAAAAAGTTAATTAAAGCTCATAAAGCCAAGAAAATTCCAAACCCTCTCCCTCCTTAAAAAAAACAAAATAAAAAAAAAAGAATGAAGAAGATAAACTTAATTTTTGCAAGAAATCAAACTCTAAACTAATCAAAACAAAAACAAAAATTGCTCATTATTTACAAAGACTCTTGAATGTAGAGGGTAAAATGTTAATTAACACCTCATTCTTGAGAAAAATAAAGAAAAAGAACAAAATGTGGGACTATTAACCTTTTTTTTTTTGTTTTGTTTATTTACTAGTGTGTAGTATGTATATTGAGATCTCGATTAACTAGGTTTTTTACTGGTCATTAAAGGAGAAAAATGTTTCTTATTTAAAAAAAAAATCATATTCAAAACTCGTCCACGAAACCTCATATACTACCATAACTAGTGGGGAGCCTTACATTGTGGAAAACAGAACATGTAAAGAACAGAGGAGCAATCAGACAACAGAGAAAGACATAAAAATAAAGAAAAAATAAATGAAATGTGTAACTATTAGGCTAAAGTTTTTTTTATTTTTTAGTTTTCCACCCGTTGCTCAGTATCCATAGTAAATTCCCTCACTAAAGGGGAAGCTTCCTTCTTGGTAAATAATAACTGCAACATTGTCATCATATCGTATTATCATCCCATTGTCACACTTCACATATCAAAAAAAGAAAAATCCATAGACAAACATGTTTTTTTTTGGATGTGTTCGCTACCAAGGAAAATGTATTAATTTTTTTCTTTTTAGAAAATAAATTCTTTAAAAGAATGTTAAATGACTTCCCAAATGGAAATACAGAAAACAAGTTTTATGAGTGTCATTCAATGTGTTAAGAAGTCCCACATGGATAGATGATGAAAAAGTAGTCTTTATGGACTTGGACAAACATTCCTTCATAAGCTAGTTTTTGGAGTTAAGTTAGGCTCAGGTATCATATTTTTATGCCACGTCAGGCCTCAAACACACCTCACATTCACCCAAACCCCGTAGCTTTCATCCCCACCCCCACCTCTAGTTCAAGAATGTGGAATCCTACATTGTGAAAAACAGAACATGTAGCAAATATACAAACATAGAAAGACACAAAAACAAGAAGTTAAAGTCATAAAAAAAAAATGTTTTTTGTTACCTATTAACTTCAAGAGCAACAGCTTCAGGATCAGGATGCTGACCAGGAAGAGTAGTGACATTCAAGAAAATCCCAAAAGAAAAAGGAAAAAATGAAGTTAAAATCAAGAAAACCACAATGCAGCTTCTTTGAAACATATTTTCTACAATAATATTTGAGTGTTTTTTTTTTTGTGTGTGTTTTTGGGGTTAGTGAGTTAGCTGCATTGTGGACAAGTTAAGTGAGAAAATAGAGTGTGTATTGTAGACTGTGGAAGAAGATAACAAGTAATGGTATATGTATTTTCTACTTTCTGACATGATTTTATAGTGTCATTGTTTAAGAGAATCTCTCACCCTGGATTCACTCATGATTTAATAGTGGAAAAGCAATAGAGGTTTTCTTTCTTTTTCGATTAACGGTAAAGTTATTTTCGTGTGTGAGACATGTATAAGTTACTATTCTGAGAAACGAAATTAATCAATGATATTTGTATTAGAATAGACGGTCTATATGGCTTTATACTTGCATCTTTATAATTTATATGTCACATGTTTGAATGGTTGAATCTATTTGTCTCATGATAGATATGTTGTCTATATTATATCACTTTTATAGTGTGGTTCTTTTTCTGACGCTCTATGTGAACGTGTGATGCTGTGAACATCATTTATATTACTATATTTTGTATTTAGTTTATTATTTTTCACAACTTTTTATTGAAGATTTTGTTAGCACATTCAACAATTTCCCCCTTAAATTAAGTTCTACATGGCACAAACCGAGTTAGTTCTTCATAGCTCATCATCTCATATTCTATCTTAGAGATTAATTATGTGTCACTCATATTATTCGAATGTATATAAATATAACAATCAAACCTCGCATGTTTAGCTTCTATTATGTGTGAGCGTCTCCACGCTACAAGTAAAGATAATAAATCGGTTTGTATATGGGGGCGACAACAGTAAATTGAATCCACATTATCATTTTGTGTCACCTGCATACTCATCTTTTTTAAACTAGTAACTCAATATTAGTCGTTGGACTAGTTCAGATCAAATATACTCTTAACATGATGTAATATTTTCTGTTTTGAACTGAACACACGATTTTCTTCAAATCACCTCACATCATTTAAAATATCACTTATTCACCAACTCAACATCCCGAACTCACCCTCGGGGCGGGGGGGGGGGGGGGGG